>JACXGM010019751.1:0-18250 GCA_016801145.1 Umbra pygmaea
ACAACTGTGATTAGTGAATACAACTGTGACTAGTGAATACAACTGTGACTAGTGAATACAAATATGACTAGTGATTACAAATGTGACTTGTGAATACAACTGTGATTTGTGAGTATAACTGTAACTATTGAATAAAACTGTAACTTGTGATTACAACTGTGATTAGAGAATACAACTGTGACTAGTGAAAACAACCTTGACTAGTGAAAACAACTGTGTCTAGTAAATACAATTGTGACTGGTGAATATAACTGTGACTAGTGAATTCAACTGTGACTAGTGAATACAACTGTGATTGGTGAATACACCTGTGACTAGTGAATATGACTGGGGTTAGTGAGTACAACTGTGATTAGTGAATACAACTGGGACTACTGAATACATATGGGACTAGTGAATACAACTGGGACTAATGAATACATATGGGACTAGTGAATACAACTGTGATTGGTGAATACAACTGTGATTAGTGAATACAACTGGGACTGGTGAATACATATGGGACTAGTGAATACAACTGTGATTGGTGAATACTTATGGGACTAGTGAATACAACTGTGATTGGTGAATACAACTGTGACTAGTAAATACAACTGGGACTAGTGAATAGAACTGTGACTGGTAAATACAACTTGGACTGGTGAATACAACTGGGACTAGTGAATACCACCGGGACTGGTGAATACAACTGAGATTGGTTAATATTTATGGGACTAGTGAATAGAACTTGGACTAGTGAATACAAATGGGACTAGTGAATACATCTTGGACTGGTGAATACAACTGTGACTAGTGAATATAAGCGTGACTAGTGAATACAGCTGTGATTAGTAAATACAACTGTGACTAAAGAATACATTTTAGACTTGTGAGTACACCTGTAACTAGTGACTACAACTGCGAATTGTAAGTATTACTGACTATTGAGTACAACTGTGACTAGTGAATACAACTGTGACTAGTGAATATACCTGAGACGGGTGAAAAGAGTTATTACTGGTAAAAATATTTGGAACTGGTGAATATACCTGGGTATTGTTAAGATATCTAAGACAAGTGAATATAGCTGTGACTGGTGACTATATCTGAGATGGGTGAAAAGAGTTATTACTGGTAAATTTATATGGGACTGGTTATTATAGCTTTTACTGTTGGATATACTGTAGATAGGGCTGGTAACTATAACTAACTAAATGAATTTGGGACTAGAAAAGAAAATGGAACTGGTGTGCAACACAAACATTGGTGTGTGTATAGATACGGCATCATGTGTTGTTGCTAAGGGGTGTTGTTGCAGGTGTGTTTAAGCTAGCATTGGGTTTACTCCTACAAACATATTCATCATCTCTATAAGCACACAACGTTTTAAAGACATCAAAAATACATCTTTGTTGTTAAAAAGACATTGAATAGAAGTTGAAAAGACGTCTTTCAAATGATTGTGCTCACTTTGATGGTAGTCTGATGTACAGGATTTCATATTCCTCCTCACATAAACACATTGGACTACCAATAAAATGAATTACACAAAAAATAACATATAAAATACTTTCTGAGAAGGATAGAGCGTAAAGCCCAAAGATGTTAGGGGAGAAAAGAAAAGAAGAATGTTAGGAAAGAAAAGAAAGAAAAGAAAGAAAGAAAGAAAGAAAGAAAGAAAGAAAGAAAGAAAGAAAGAAAGAAAGAAAGAAAGAAAGAAAAAAAGAGAAAGAAGTAAAAAAGGAAAAGACAAAAAAGAGAGACACATAATTCTCTAGGTTAAGACAAATAAGCCATACACCATTCGTATTGAATATTAGCTTTTCCAACAAATAAGTTCCATATTTCTTCCATCCTTTAGTAAATATTTTTTTATTTACAAAGGTCAGCTGTGACGCATGATTGGATTAAATTGTCTCTCTAACTAGACAATCTGACTCAGATTCATCATTTCTACTGCATTTTTTTGGTCAAACATGAGCTCTGTTGAATGTTTTGTTTTGAAGTGCTGAAACTAGACTCAGAAAATCTTACAAAGTACTGCCTTCTTAACTGAACTCAACTAAATAGTTTTAAATAAAAAAATTGGCAAAGTTGCTATTACTTACAAATGTATACAGACAATTATACAATTCATGAATATGTTTTGTGATAAAAATGATTTTTTCTTCAGAACAGATCTGACTAAATATATCAACTTTAAATAATTTGAATAATTCTAACGTCACAAGTACATCATTCAACAACATACGCAATGTTGAGGTTGCATATCAGTGTAATTTCTCACTAAATTATTGCTACATAGTCAAAACCAAATTTTGATTAAGTACCCTCATTTCCTAGCAACATCTGGAGGTCAAGGTTCAACGTAGGATGTCAAAGTCACATCGAAGGTCTAACTAACAGCTGGAGGTTAGAGTCCAGCTGATCCGAAATTCAGCAACAGTACATAATTATTTAATCGAAGAATGAGTAACATGTTAAGAAAAATAAAACCCTCTTTTCCCAGGTCCATATTCTCAGTCAAGTGTTTGGCTGTCAGATTTATAATTAATCAGGTTATTAGTCAGATTCTCCATATGCTCTCTCCAATGTTTGTAAGCCATAAATATCTCAGTCAGCTAGCAGTGTTGTTGAAAGGTTGTGTTTTCACTTGTATGTTTGTTTAGGCACACCATGCGATATCGTTTTTTTTCATTGTCACTTCATTGTTTAAATATGCTTGTGCATTGTTTGAGCGACTGTTCGTGGTTCATGGTGTGTGAGTTGCTGTTCCTTTGGTGTCCAGCAGAGAGAGCAAGAGCAGTGCAAAAAGTGTAGCAGGGCAAGAAAATCCCTTCCTCTATGTCTGGACTATTTAATGAATTCTTATGCTATGAAGTCCAAAGCAAAGACAAAAAAGAGAGACACATAATTTTCTGTTCAATATTATCATTAATTACACCCACCTTTTGTAAATAAGTCTCAGGTTAGAGGGCTGCAATGAAAAAAATGGTGGAACGGGCTTTGAAGTCCAAATGTGGTGATGAAGGATCTATATCTAGCTTTTAATTGGTATGGGTGTGTGTATTTTATTTTTTATTGCCTTCAATTTTGTTTAGAAGTACATCCTGACTGGGGGTTCGATTCCCTCGATTGGTTTGTTACATTTTAATAAATTCATCAAACAAACGATGGTCTAATGGACTTCTGTCTATCCTAGGCCATGGCCCAGCCCCCTCTCTGCACCCCACTTCCTCTCCTGGTGGCTCTGTTGCAACTTGTGGTACTAACTCCAGTCCAATCAGGGGCATACTATGGACACAAACAGCACCCCCAGCATCACCAGCCCATGACACACTTGTCCCATATGGGCATTGGGGGCAAGGAGCCGCACCCCCAACAGCAGTGGCCTGTCAAGGAGATCCCCCACATGCAGTACCCCCAGTACCGAAAAGAGATCCCTCAGATGCCAATGCATATGGGCAAGGATTACCCCCGCAAGGGTGGCGTGGTCAGCGAGGCACGTGACAAAGGTGAGACCGTGGGCCAGTCAAATGTGACGCTTGGGTTCAAATTAGTGCACTGTTAGGGAGTAGGCCTGTGGTATGAAATATCATTGTTATGGTAAATTGTGAAATACTGTTACATATTCCCAAGATGAACGCTTTATTGTTCTGTCTGTGCACAGGACAGTTAACACTAAGTGCTCCCAGGTCATTGCTGCAAATAATATATTTTAAGTTAACTTGCCTAGTAAATATTTTATAATTTTATAATTATAAAATAGTACTGTAAGCTCACTACAGGTAATTATACTACTCTATGGTATGTCTTGTCTGCTTAATGTTTCCTGTAAGATTTGTAGAGTTTGTTACACGTTACCATGAAAATAATATACTAGTTGTTTTTTCCGTTTTCAATAATATTTCTAGAATATTCTTCTATAATAATCTTATAGGAATCATATAGTTTTTGTAAGGGTGTAATCTGTATTTGTGTATAAATAGTTGCTTTGTTTTGATGAACTGGACATCTTCTCTCCCCAGGACAGACCATCCCTGGTGGGGCAGCCGGAGAACTTCCCGGAGGACGTCCTGGAGGTCTGCCCGGCGAGCAGGGCCCCGCTGGGCCTCCTGGGCCTCAGGGACCTCCTGGTCCACCGGGACCCAACGGGCAAGGACGCCCAGGAGTTGATGGGAAACCAGGCCCAGCCGGTCCACCGGGGCTCCCTGGAGTAGGCAAACAAGGGCCCTCGGGACTCCCCGGCAAACCGGGTGGCACAGGAGAGCAAGGAGCTCCTGGAGAGCTGGGCCCGAGGGGAAGGGATGGTCCTGCCGGGCAGCCAGGGTCTCAGGGCCCCCCCGGTCCTCCAGGTCTGCCTGGGATAGGGAAACCAGGTACTGGGGGTTTGCCAGGACAACCAGGAGCTAGAGGAGAGGCAGGACACAAGGGCCTACCGGGGCTACCGGGATTACCAGGACCCAAGGGGGAGAAGGGAATGGGACCGCCAGGACAACCAGGACACAAAGGGCTGCCAGGACACCCTGGACCCCCAGGCCAGACAGGCATGCCCGGGATAGGAAAACCTGGAATTAACGGAATTCCGGGGCCTGCCGGAGGACCGGGTAAACCTGGCCCGCAAGGAGATCAGGGGCTGGCCGGGCCAGCGGGAGAGGTCGGAGAGCCCGGGCCACCAGGGCTTCCAGGCCAAGGAAAACAAGGACAGAACGGGCTGCCTGGACAACCAGGCATACCTGGTGGGAAGGGGCACCAAGGCCCTCCAGGTCTGCCGGGGAAACCTGGGTTGCCTGGATTAGGAAAACCAGGATTTTCAGGACCCAAGGGAGATAAAGGGATGGGTGGGATGCCCGGGGCCCAAGGACCGAAGGGAGACAAAGGCCACGGAGGACTGCCTGGAATACTGGGATCGCCGGGACCAATTGGACCAGCAGGTCCACCAGGCCTCATGGGGCCCCCTGGGGGTCTGGGCCCACCAGGGCCAAAAGGAGACAATGGAGAGGTAGGGCATAAGGGGCAGCCAGGTGTCCCAGGTGTGGTTGGTCCTACTGGGCTGCCTGGTCAGAATGGCCTACCAGGGGAGGTTGGACATCCAGGGCTCAGGGGCCTACCGGGACCTGTAGGACCCCAAGGAGAAGGAGGACACAAAGGGTTACCAGGCGCCCCTGGGGTTCCAGGATTACCAGGGCTAAAGGGTGAGTTGGGGCTTCCAGGAGAGAAGGGTCCCCAAGGCCCTAAGGGCATTCCAGGTCTGGGAGGTGCAGGTGGTCCGATTGGACCACCTGGTGCCGCTGGTCCTAAAGGTGACAGCGGAACACCTGGTCTCCCCGGCCTTGAAGGTCTGGGAACTCCTGGTGTCCCCGGTCCTATCGGGCCTCCAGGTATAGAAGGTCCAGGAGGGCCGAAGGGAAGCCCAGGCCAGCCAGGCCCCCCTGGACCCCCAGGACCACCCGGGTCCCCCGCCCTGACCACTGACATGGGTGCCGTCCTCCCTGAGATGGGTATTCCTCCTGGGCTGGATGGAGTCAAGGCTGCCGGCTACGGCAAGAAAGGCAAATATGCAGGAAACGGCAGAGAGGCGATGGGAGCCAGTGGCCTGGAAATGCCAGCCTTCACAGCTCTGGTGACCACACCTTTCCCACCTGTGGGCACACCTGTGGTGTTCGACAAGGTCCTCTACAATGGCCGGCAGAACTACAACCCCCAGACAGGTGTGTTCACCTGCGACATGCCCGGGATCTATTACTTTGCTTACCACATCCACTGCAAAGGGGCCAACGTGTGGGTAGCCCTGATGAGGAATGATGAGCCAGTGATGTACACGTATGATGAGTACAAGAAGGGCTTCCTGGATCAGGCGTCTGGGAGCGCTGTGTTACCTCTACAACCCGGGGACTCTGTGTACCTCCAGCTACCGTCGGACCAGGCGGCAGGACTATACGCCGGCCAATACGTCCACTCATCCTTCTCTGGGTACTTGCTCTACCCCATGTAGGAATGTGGAACCTTAGGGTGGGAGAACATATTGTATTGCTGTACCCCATTTAAGAATGTGGAAACTTAGGTTGGGAAAATAAATTGTATACACACTTTTGAACAACAACCTAAAACATCCAGCTGAGAATGAGCTTTTGAGATTGATGTTGATAAGGCGATGCGTTGGACCATCAGGAAAAAAATCTGAGAGATGTGTGTGTGTGTGTGTGTCCTCTACCACTCTGAGGATTTCTTACAGTGTTACAACCCTAATAATAATACTTGTTATAATTATTATTAATATGTTGCTGCATAAAGATATGCAATTACATAAGCAGAGTTTACATATTGTGAATTGTAACCATATGCAATGATCAGTTTGATTTCAAATGCAATGAAGACTAGATGTTTAGAGAAAGTGACATGGTATTTTTACATAGCTAGTACGATACGTTTTTGAGTCACTTCAGGTTCCTCTGTAAAACTGGCAGCTGCCCTGAAAGAAGCTGTGGCAAAGAATGTACATTTGAAAAACAATAAAATTACAAAAAAATCTATAATATCATGAATACTGACTAATGTGGCACCTGAATTTGATCTAAGATACTTTTAAACAAGGATTCAAGATTTAAAGAAAGTGGTGTAGTCATGTAATTTGCGTAGTTCGATACCTAATTTGGTTATTCTGTCTTTGTTTGATTTGTTATATTATTTTTTTGCTTCATTTTTTATTTTTGCAGAGAAGCATCATCTGTAATGTTTACATGGATGATTTTGTCATATTAAATGGATGGCAATATAATGTATTATGGGTATTTAAGTGTAAATCCTCTTGTGGAATATAAAGACAAATTCTCCAAGATACACTGTTTTACCCAGAAATATGAAAACCACTGCTGTCATTTGACAAACCCTTGTCTTAGTCATACTGCATGTTGTACTGATAACATTAGACCATGACTCTTTAATCAAGATGAATATTGGATTTTAAGGAGATACATTGATAATAACTTCTATAAGATAATCAAATTAAAGTTGAACTGTGAACAAACATCTGCATTTCTAACACACCATCTAATGTTTATCCGATGAGAACCTCATTATTAACCAATAATTACTTGTTTTTGTGACCAGTTCATTGGGTATTTGCCCAAAATGTCCGATGTCCAGACCCTTCCTGGCTGGCAAAACGGGTCTCTCTTACATTATTGAAATAAGGCATTCTATGCTGATGTTTTTTACAGAATATTAAATACTTTGATTTTAGTCAGAGTGAATAATGCCTGAACCAAACCAAGAGGTAGCTGTGTTGTCACATTAGTAAGGAGACTTATGGGGTCCTTGTGAAGCCCAATGAGTAAAGACAAAGAATAGAATGACAATACAGAGAAAGGAGGGTCAATTTGCCTTTTGTACACCCCCTCTTTACCCTCATTGCCCTTCATCTGTCCCAATCAAACCTCACCATCTATACTCCCCCTCACCTATCTAACCCTTTTGTACCATTTACTAGTTCTGAATTTATTTGTTAAACCTTATATATAATATAAAAAAAGTTTCAATATTTTTATTGTTGTACTGTTGTTGTAATGTTTTTATTTTTTAAATAAAGGAGATTTAACTAGAAAGACATTTGTAACTCTTTTTTTCAACATATAGCAAGACATTTAATTTTGTATTGTGTGATCCTAAATCACATAAAAGGTTTACCAGACTAAAGGTAATAAACAACTCCTATTTCAGTAAATTGAATAGAACATTTGAGAATAACCACTGTAGGAATATGTGTACAGACAAAATACAGACTGATAACGTGACAACTTGTCTACTACTATATTACAACAAATGGTTTAATACGCTCAAAACAAAGGTACATAATATAATAGCATCCACAGATTGTAAGACATCAACGGGGATGGCGTTGATGTTAATTTAATATGAAAAATGTTTGTATTCATTCGCTTGAAGATGTTATCTGTTTTTCCATGACAGCAAAAGTATACACAACAAAAAAATAATCAATGGACCACTCTCGAATGATCTGGAGGAGGCTGCAATCAAAAGAGGTTTCTGAAGTTCTGCGCGTGCGCACAATCCACGCTTCTCCTTTTTCATTCATTCAATTTCGCCCACTTGGATTGTTTTACTGACCAGGCTACGGTTGATCTTGGAGTGTAGGAATTTTTATATCTGTTGCTAGATATCTTGGTAGTTGGATCATTACGCGTGTTAAAATTAATAAACGGTAAGTATTTTCAAGCAATTACTATGAATTCGTTTATGAATAAATGGCAGTTTTCGGTAGGCTAGCCCGTTAGCTGCTAACAAGCTTACAGTAGCATTGGATGCAGGAGCGTCTCTGCTGCAAATCTCTCCGGTGTCGCAGCGACAGCATAACATTGTAGACACAGAGCGCGATATGTGCACATATACACATTTATATATATATATATATATATATATATATATATATATATATATATATATATATATATATATATATATATATATATATATATATATATATATATATATATATACACTCACATGCATACATGGATAAAATGAAAAACATGGTCATTGTTGAATGATTGGATGTGGCTGAAAATGAACTAGCCAAACATGTTGACTCGTTGAAACAGCTGCCAGCGTTGAACTACATGGAAAATTATTTTTTGCTTAATGTCAACACCATGTCTGATAATATGAATCATTGTTTGTGTTGTGGTTTCCTGGGGTATGCAGGTTGCTACCATGACTTCTCGCGTGGGCCCTCGTGCTGCAGGTACTGATGGAAGTGACTTCAAACACAGGGAAAAGGTGGCCCCACAATACCAGATGAGGTAGTCATGCTGTATGTCTGGGCTGGGGTAGGGGACTGTGTAGGGTGCACATGAAATTTTTTGGATACATTACATTATGATTAGTCTCTAGTTAGGAGCCTTTCCATTAGCTAGCTAATGCCAGCTTTTGTGTTGTTGGCGTTTCACTGCCCATTATATTTATTTTGGTAAAGTTTGGGAAAAGATTGGGAAGCCTTTTAAAAGGTTCACCATTGTTTAGTTATTCACTCCACTCAGTGTATTTACAATAATTTCTCAACACGCTCTCCCCTTTTTCTCATCTCCAGCGCGAAACTGAAGTCTAATATCCGCAAACTGAACTTGGTCCATCTTCTGCTATGGGTCCTGGTATTAGCCCAAGTGACTGTCAACAAACTCAACCTGTTGCCAAGCGAAGCTGTGGCAGAACCCTACAGATGGGAATACCCCTACCTCATCAGTGTATTCCCACTAGTTGCCGGCAGCATGTCGCTGCCCAAGAACAACATCAGTTACCTGGTGATCTCCATGATCAGCTCAGGCCTGTTCTCGATTGCTCCACTTTTCTATGGTGTCATGGAAATGCTAGGGGAGGGCCAGCAGCTTTACCGCCTTGGCAAGGCCTACCGCTTTGTCTTCGGCTGGGCGGCAGTCACCATCATGTACCTGGTAATTGTGGTGGCAGCGCAAGTGCATGCCTGGCAGATTTACTACAGCAAGAAGCTTCTGGATGCCTGGTTCAACTCAACGCAGGAAAAGAAAAAGAAGTAATGAGCATTGAGACTGCTGGGGGAAGGCTGTTTTAAAAAAATCTCTGTCCTTAAAGGTGTTCAGGATTTAGAGTCATGGTGTAGAATTTTTATTTTAAATGGCATAATAAAGACATTTCATTTCGGCACTATAATAAGCTGTTAGGCATGCAGACATCAAAAACATACACCATTTTTCAAGCTTTAGAAGCTCTCAATATGGTCCAGGTCTGTCGCAAAGACATTCTTTCTTTCAAAGCGTAATTAGTATGGATGCAAACTCCTCATTTACAAAGTGAGGGTATGTTCATCCAAGTAGCATTCTGAACTATAGTTAAGCATGCATGACACACATGTTTTTGTGACAACATTGACAAGGCTGCAACCCTGATACTGATAGCTTTAAAAAGGGTGGATTTAAAGCCTTCATTTTTGTTGAATGCGTGTCTCGCTGCTTAGATCGTTTACTCAGAACAGCAAATTTGATCAAGAATGATTTATTTCTAAATAACAATCTTTAGATCAGGGTTCGAAGTGAGGGGGATCTGTGGGGTCCGGGACCCTTTATAAGAATTAATTTTGTTTGGGGGGTCCCAGATCAATGTATTTTATCATTAAATGAAATAATTTGATATTAGTCATAATCAATTTTCAACCCTGTTTTAGATGTCTTTAGACTGGCATTTAGAGCAAGAATACAGGCTTGGAACCCTAAATCCTGAACTTTTTTTTTAAGATGCCCAAAAAATACATTTTTTAATGATTTATTACCCTATATAATTTTTGCACATTGTCCATCCAACACTCATTGCGAATGTGCATTTTCTCTGACATACATCATTACATAGTGTAACACCCTTGTAGCATACATTAGTTAGCTTGAATGGTCCCATTGTGAGAGTAAACCCTCTGCAAAACATGGAATTTGGTCTAATGGTCAAGTTTTTTTCCCATGGGAGAATAGGGTTCAGAAACCAGCCTTAACGCACATACAAACATTCCACTACTTTAGATCCATGTTTTCTATTTTTTTCCTTCCATTGTGTGTGTCTCTTGAACATTCTGGAGTGTTAACTTTCTCTCCTTGTTGCCATGTCAACTAGCCTCTTAAGCTCAGGTCCTAGATCGTAATGAACCAAGCCTGAGCTGTGTTAGCATTACTTTGCTAATCAAGCCTCAAAGAATGAACGAGAAACTGCAGCTGCCTCTGAAACATACCATGTTTCCTGGTATTGCTGAAGCAGTTAGGTGTGCAACTCTGTATGAACCAAGTCCTTGTGTGTGCCTGCAGCATGACCAGAAGCTCTCTCAACAGAGTCTTTGTATCTTAACAGAGGTGGAATGAGGGCTGATTATGTTTGCCATGGTTTCAGTGAATGGATGTGACTAATCTGTCAAATATTTAAAGCACTAGAAGGCATGCCCACAAGTACTATCCTAGGACTAGTGATGGGCAAATCGAACCTTCATTGCTGTTCTATCAGCAAAATATGCTGGCAGCACACAGGATTTTCTTTTTCAAAATAAAGGCCATTATTGGAATTTCAATGTGGATTTAATTTTGAGAAAAAAAATCGCAGTTAGTGCTGCCAGCATTATATCCTGCTGATAGAAGAACAGAAATTAAGGTTTGTTTGCCCATCACTACCTAGGATTGAGACATGAGATGCTGTTTCAATCACAAACAGTTAAATCGTTTCACTAAATTGGCTTGACAGGTTAGAGTCTAGTCAACTTAGTCTAACCGTTAGACTGTATGCTGTAATCCTGACCTGCTACCCCCTAGTCCTGTGGGAATGTTGCTGCCTCTTAATAAAAATCAAAATGTAATATCTTTTGTATTGTGTTTTATTTCAAGATTGCTGCACCTTGCGGAACTTGTGATACACTTGTTTCACTAAAGTCAACTACTCCAAATAACAACAGACTGTCATAAAACCTTTGAAAAACAACATACAAAAAACTGTTGCTTAAGAGGTCAGCAACATATGATACATTAAGAAACCGACTGATTCAGTGCGACTGCGCACTCTGAATGCCACGTACAGATCCGAGCAGGTCGTATTACTTGCACACTTCCTGATGTGAAGCTGGTGTTCTGTGTTTGTCAGTCCGGTCAACACATTTACACAACCCTGCTAAAACCACCGACACAACAGCGGGACCAAGTCGTCTAGTTGCAGGTGGGATACACATACCTATTTGCTTTGAGTATGATTCATATTTACGTTGACGTCTTTTACGTATGCTAGCTAGTAAAACGTTAACTAAAAATATATATAGTTTTGTTGTGTTTTTTTACGACATCATCGTAGAGTTGTAACACATGGTATGAAATTAATATAAGGTTAAATTAATTCTGTCTAAAATGAAATAAATGACATGAGTCCTTTTATGCCGGGAAGAAGAATGCTAAGCTAAAGCTCGGATTACGATTTAGCAGGAAGTAGACACTATAAGAATGAATGGAATTTTAAAAGGAGTCTGTATTTGGCATGTTGTACATCCCGTCAGTGACACAGGAAAATGGCCTGTTTACAAGCTTCTGTATGTTTATGATCCAAGTGATTCGCTTTCCAGTCGCATTCGTTTGAGACTACTAGTACCAACATGTGTACAAGACGGTTACCAAGACAACTTTCAGCCTAAGATAACTATTGAAATCATAACAAGCTACATCGAGCTGTCAATTTAGCAAACAAGTTGCTACAATGCTAGTACTAGTAGCAATTTATGAATCACTGTCAAGACAAAAAGACCTAGCTAGCTAGCTCATTAACCCTGCCCAGTGATTAGCGAGCTACTGAACCAGTTGAATCTATGTTAAATATATAACTAGACAGGTCTCCTAAAAAGTCAGCATACAGTATTTAATTATGTCGAATTATTGAGTCTTAGCTCATATTGTTTGATACACCCCTAATTAGTGAATGTAGCTAGCTAGCTAGCTAGCTAATTTGCTGGCAGAGACCAGTCCAACGTGTTTTGGCAGATGTTGTTTAACTATTGTAACAAGTTGATAAATAGTCCTGAATAGTTGTGGACAGGAAGAGTATAGATGATTGATTATTATCTAATGATAATTCGTTTTCATTATTATCTAATGATTACAGTACCTTATTATCTAAAGAGTCCTGGCCTAGAGGCTATATTCTGTACTATCTTCTATATTCGCTGTACTTTCGTTTGTCATGCTCTTAGCATATTATGTCAACTGCGTCTTTAAATTAAATTTACAGCACTAAGCATGCCTGGCTTGGCCAAAGTCTCTTTGGGGAGATGCTAAAGAACATGATTGCCAGCTCAGCCTGTCACATATGAACCTTAGACTTTGGAAGCAGAGTGGCTCTGTATACTATTACAGTAAAGCAGTGCTTTGGAGGGCAGTAACCCCTACATACCATACAATGTAAAGATGAAGTGAATTCACTTTTCTAGGTTAACAGTTATACTTTTTCAGGGTGCAAGCAATTGTCTGCATTTTCCCGTTGTGGACGGGGGTTGTTTTACTCTTTTTTGACTATTACACATCAAAAGCGGGCCTTTCTTCAACTACTGATTGGGACTCCGTGAGTGCCCAGGGCATCTGAAGCTTTGGTTGCAAAGTTTTGAGATTCAATGTATTATTAATGTGTCTGTTCTTAATTTGGGATATTTGAGGATGATATGCTTCATTGTTTCAATGTAGTCTGGGAGTGTCATCTGAAATGACACAGAAAGAAAAGCGTCTTTAAAAAAGCTTGCATGATGACTCCATCATAATCAAACCTATATGATGATGATCCTTCATAATGAATATGAGCTCCTCCATGCTTTCCTCTACAGTGGGGGGAGCATTATTGCCCTGACGACACCATGAATGGACAGCTGGACTTAAGTGGCAAGCTGATCATCAAGGCCCAGCTGGGCGATGACATCAGACGCATCCCGATCCATAACGAGGACATCACTTATGACGAGCTGGTGCTGATGATGCAGCGTGTGTTCAGGGGGAAGCTGCAGAGCAACGACGAGGTCACTATCAAATACAAGGATGAGGGTAAGACGGGGTCACTATCAAATACAAGGACGAGGGTAAGACGGGGTCACTATCAAATACAAGGACGAGGGTAAGACGGGGTCACTATCAAATACAAGGACGAGGGTAAGACGGGGTCACTATCAAATACAATGACGAGGGTAAGACAGGGTCATTATCAAATACAAGGACGAGGGTAAGACGGGGTCACTATCAAATACAAGGACAAGGGTAAGACGGGGTCACTATCAAATACAAGGACAAAAGTAAGACGGGGTCACTATCAAATACAAGGGCGAGAGTAAGACAGGGTCACTATCAATCTTCAAATTCTTCTGCAAAGAATGCAAAGTATAGGTTTTAGTAGCACTGTTCTAAATTGGTTTTCTAATTAC
Organism: Umbra pygmaea; assembly: GCA_016801145.1. Taxonomy (NCBI): domain Eukaryota; kingdom Metazoa; phylum Chordata; class Actinopteri; order Esociformes; family Umbridae; genus Umbra; species Umbra pygmaea. The sequence continues at coordinate 13,940 of JACXGM010019751.1, forward strand.
CTGAGTGGTTAAAACTCAGTGTGTGGCATTAGATAACTGTACCTCATCCTTGCTAGAAGTAAAAATGGGTGTCCCCCAAGGTTTAGTTTTAGGTCCTATTTTTATTTTGTATAAATAATTTAGTTGTGGATCTGAATCAAACAAAGGCTATTTTTTATGCAGATGATACCATTTTGTATACTGCTGCTACGTCATTGAAGGAAGCAATTCATAGTTTACAGTCTGCCTTTAGTCCGGTACAAAAAACGTTTGGATGAAAATTTGACTTTTGGGGTCCATATTAAGAGCCTTTAAAAAAAAACTTAGACCCAAGTTAGGTTTTTATTTTAGATTAAACTTCTTTCCTTATTCAGCAAGGACAATGTTGGTGCAGAGTACATTCTTAGCAGTGTTGGATTATGATGACCTAATTTAATTTTTTTTATTAAAGAAACTACATGTATTATACTACTCAGCTTTACGTTTCATTACAGGTGCAGCATTTAGGACATTTTAGGACAGGTTAGGACAGTTAGGATTCACCACTGCATTCTGTATAAAACTGTACTATGGTCCTCCCTCTCTCTTTTTTGTCAAAAAACGTAATGTTAACCTGGGAATGAGTCTGTAGAGTATTAGAACATTAGCCTGCGTACATAATGTTAACCTGGGAATGAGTCTGTAGAGTATTAGAACATTAGCCTGTGTACATAATGTTAACCTGGGAATGAGTCTGTAGAGTAGAACATTAGCTTGGGTATGTAATGTTAGCTTGGGTATGTGTCTGTGAAGTAGAACATTAGCTTGGGTATGTAATGTTAGCTTGGGTATGTGTCTGTGAAGTAGAACATTAGCTTGGGTATGTAATGTTAGCCTGGGTATGTGTCTGTGAAGTAGAACATTAGCTTGGGTACGTAATGTTAGCCTGGGTATGTGTCTGTGAAGTAGAACATTAGCTTGGGTACGTAATGTTAGCCTGGGTATGAGTCTGTGAAGTAGAACATTAGCTTGGGTACGTAATGTTAGCCTGGGTATGAGTCTGTGAAGTAGAACATTAGCTTGGGTACGTAATGTTAGCCTGGGTATGAGTCTGTGAAGTAGAACATTAGCTTGGGTATGTAATATTAGCCTGAGTATGAGTCTGTTAGGCTATCATTTCTCCTCTCAGTATTTAACATGACAGGAGTGGAATGGTTGCTGAGCAAATTGCTACCTGGAGTGATGGAATGTCTCTCAACCTGATCTAGGTACAGAATAATGTTCTCTTCTCCTTCTGCAGATGATGACCTCATAACTATTTTTGACAGCTCGGACTTGTCCTTTGCCATCCAGTGCAGTAGGATACTGAAACTGACTCTCTTCGGTAAGGTGATACCAAACACGTTCAGGGTGGGATTTGGCAGGACTAATACAACATTAACACAACACAATACCCAGGTCACAATGTGATGTTATAACAATTCAAAATACATAATGATTTGCAAAAATGGACCCTGTCGGAAAATCACATTGGCTAAATTCATTTGGAAAATTATGCTAAACTGGAATTTAATATGAAATGTCACTACGCTGTGTTTGTTATGTTAAAGTATTACGGGCTTTATATCCACTTGAATACTTATGGTTAAGGTTTTCTTTCTAGTTGAAATACAGCACCACACCACAAGGGGGAACTCTAGGCTCATTTGGACAGCTACTTTTTCCCCACTCATTCATTCTGTCCTGTTGGTATTGTCCCTAAGTTTGAATTCCTGCTTTGCTGCTTGGGTTGGAGTGCAGAGGCACCAAGGTTTACAGGTGGAACTGTCTGTCTGCACATGTTGCTTAGCAGACAGGCAGTGTGCTTGGGTGTTAATCCAGTTTTTAAACAGCAGCTTTCTGCTACGGATGCTAGTTGATTGAACAGCTACTAATATTGATAATGTCGTATTGATGAAATGTTCTGTAGGTACTACTAATCAGAGGTCGCATTAAGAAAGAATTCTGCGTTTTTTTTAAGAAAAATATAATCTTGCGTTCAGAAAACGTAGGTATTTTGGTAAGGTGACCAGACGTCTCTGCCCTTTTCCGGGAAAGCCCCGTGTTTCAATTCGTTTCCAGGTGTCCTGACTTATGTTTTGTCCCATATTTTCACTTGGTCCTGTTTTCTGATTAGTCTGACCTACTGCCCATTCGAGTATGACATGTTAACATGATTTGCCTCGCCTGTCAGTCTTAAAGTTCAGTCTTAAGATCCAATCACACTTTAGTTCCCACGAGCTGCCAAGCACCTGTGAGCGCGAATCGTAACATACGTGTTATGAAATCTAATGCAATACTGCATCAATAGTTTGTTATAGCTAAGGTTGGCTGCAATGACCAATGTCTAAAATTGATTGTCCATTTTAGTTGAACAGGTGTTTTCACTGATTAACTTTATAACACCAGAAAAATCCAAACTTGCTGTAACAAGCATAAAGACAATGTTGTTTGTTCAAGTACATTTTAGATTAAATTGCACTGCTTTCAAACTCATTAAAGACGAGTGGACTCTTATGAAAGATTGACTCAAACTAAAAGTACAGGCCACTGCACTCTACGCCCCCAGAAACAAAGGAGCAAACATGTGTGTGTAGGCCTTATTGTGTTCGCTTTGTTTTTACAGTAGTTGCTGTGCACTGTACACTTGAAGCGTAGACTGTTAATTTTTCAAAGCATAAAGTGATAAATGTTATTCGGAGTGCACATGCACTTTTTTGTTTCAGTCAAATTCATTGTTCATAAGTAAAATGAATATTTTATGGCATTTAGCTTCTACAGGTAAAATTGTTCATTTTTGCCTTTTTCTGAGATGGATAATTTTTTGTTCTGAGTGTGACGCTCTTGCTTTAATCCAATTAATTCTGTGCAAATGCAAACATTTTAATGTAGTAAATGTGTCTGACAGAAGCTATATGTTAAAAATATCCTGCATGAAAGTGAACTGAGAGGGTTTGGTGATGGAGCCAAATTATTTGACTTTTATTGATGTAAAGCACTTTGAGCGGCATTCCACGTATGAAAGGTGCTATATAAATAAAGGTTTATTATTATTTATTGTGATGATTATTATTATTATCCAGCTTTAATGCATATTGCAACATTTTCGGTTATTATAATGAGTTTTAAAAATAAGTTGTGAATCTGTCTATTGAGCAGTCAGGATAGTTTAAAAGTATAAACAATAATGTGAGTGATGGAACATCAAATCCTGCACTCGAATGGTTCGAAAACACATTACTGTATACAGGATTTACCTGTGTTCAAAATTTAGGTTTCCGATCTCTAGTTTAAATACAGCTATCAACTATGATAAACCGACATGTTGTGTACAAGTATGACAAAATTGGAACAAAATAAATCCTTATTACTCAATGAATAATGACAGATGTGTCCAGCGCTTGCTTTATTTTTGTAACTTTAATTTTTTGACTACACTGTCGATCGAGAACAATCACAATATCCTTCAGGTTTGAATACTATAACTTGGTATTTATAAAATAATTCATACATTATAGGCATATTTCCTGCATTTTAGAGCACTGAGTACAGTACACCCATGTAATTTATGATATTATAATTCAGGTAAAATTTACTGTACTACGTTAAACTATACTAATAATAATACTAATATTTAGGTTTACTACGTTAAACTATACTAATAATAATACTAATATTTAGGTTTACTACGTTAAACTATACTAATAATAATACTAATATTTAGGTTTACTACGTTAAACTATACTAATAATAATACTAATATTTAGGTTTACTACGTTAAACTATACTAATAATAATAATAATAATATTTAGGTTTACTACGTTAAACTATACTAATAATAATAATAATAATATTTAGGTTTACTACGTTAAACTATACTAATAATAATAATAATAATAATATTTAGGTTTACTACGTTAAACTATACTAATAATAATCCTAATATTTAGGTTTACTACGTTAAACTATACTAATAAGAATACTAATATTTAGGTTTACTACGTTAAACTATACTAATAAGAATACTAATATTTAGGTTTCGGCCCAATCATTTGTATGTAGTCTACTCCCATTCCCAACGTGTCAGTGTGTCTGTAGTGTGTCAGTGTGTCTGTAGTGTGTCAGTGTGTCTGTAGTGTCTCAGTGTTTCTGTAGTGTCTCAGTGTTTCTGTAGTGTCTCAGTGTTTCTGTAGTGTCTCAGTGTTTCTGTAGTGTCTCAGTGTTTCTGTGGTGTCTCAGTGTTTCTGTGGTGTCTCAGTGTTTCTGTGGTGTCTCAGTGTTTCTGTGGTGTCTCAGTGTTTCTGTGGTGTCTC
>JACXGM010019752.1:0-18223 GCA_016801145.1 Umbra pygmaea
CGGGGGGGGGGGGGGGGGTAGAAAGACACACAAATCTTTAGACAGAGACCGTCTTTAAGTGCATGCATTCAATTTATAGGTTACCTTGGGGCCAGCGAAGTAACACAGATCAAAGAATAGAATGCTTACCAAAAATGTTTATCATTTGGGCTTTTGACATAAAGGCTTTTAGTAAATGAGCCGGATGGTCTGTTTTACACGTTAATTAAAATGCTTTATGCTATAAAAAATAAACACTTATTTTAGCCTACAGAGTCCACAAATCATGTTATATCTAGAATTCGGACTATTGTGGCTACAGCAGCCTAGATCAAAATGTATAATTGGATAATATCGAAATATTATTATGTATATATTTTGCCACGTGGTCAAAAATGGATTAATAAAAATGTAAACAGAACCACTCGTCAACGCAAATTGACCCCCTAGTTCATTGAGAGTTTACATCCTTTAATGTGGGCAGACCTATCTTTGAGTAGTGGAATTTGCATTCTCTACTGTGATAGACTGAATGCTTCATGCCCACTCTGTTGAGCGTTACATAATTTCATTAGCAAAAAATAAAACCAATAGCAATACTAACCAACGCCCGCTAGGTGGGGCCCATATACATGTGTAGCATAGGCCTAATACCATTTCGATATTAGAATCTCTATGTATGACTTAGTCTGTATGGCAATTCCAGTAATGCTCTTAAAGTTTAGAAGTTGTACAGCGGGCCATTAAGACTGTACCACTCCTATAAATTGTAAGCCTAATTGCTTAATGTATAATTGTTTTAATTAGGATGTGAAATAGACAGGCTGGCTAATTGTAACGTAAAGGAAGTCTGATTTTCAATTAAACAGAATTTACACTCACCGGCCACTTCATTAGGTACACCTTGCTAGTACTGGGTTGGACCCTCTTTTGCCTACAGAACTTCTTTAATTTTTGATGGCGTAGATTAAAAGGTGCTGAAAACATTCCTCATAGATTTTGGTCCATATTGACATTATTGCATCACACAGTTGCTGCAGATTTGTGGCTGCACATCCATGATGCAAATATCCCATTCCAATTCATCTTAAAGATGCTAGATTGGATTGAGATCTGGTGACTGTAGAGGTTATTTGAGGACAGTGAACTCATTGTCGTGACAATTAAACAGTTGTGATCTTTGAGACATGGAAAGTTATCCTGCTAGAAACAGTCATTAGAAGTACACTGTGGTAATAAAGGGATTGATATGGTCAGCAACAATACTCAGTTAGGCTGTGGCATTAAACCAATGCTCGATTGGTACTAAAGGGCCAAAAGTGTGCTAAGAAAATATTCCCCAAACTATTAAAACACCACGTCCCTAAACCATTGATACAAGGCAGGATGGATCCATGCTTTCATGTTGTTTACGCCAAATTCAGACCCTACCATCTGAATGTTGCTGCAGAAATCAAGACTCATCAGACAAGGCAATGTGGTCATTGCTGCTGTAGCACATCTTCTCCAAAGTTCAACGTGTTGAATGTATGCTTTTCTGCATACCTTGGTTGTAATGAGTAGTTATATGTGTTACTGTTGCCTTATTTTAAGCTCCAAACAGTCTGCCCATTTTCCTTTGACCTCTGCCAACAACAAGGCATTTTCACCCGGAGAACTGCTGCTCACTGGATATTTTCTCTTTTTCTGACCATTATCTGTAAACGCTAGATATGGTTGTGCAGGAAAGTCCCATCATCAGCACTTTTTGAAATACTCAAACCAGCACATCTGGCACCAACAACCATGCCATGTTCAAAGTAACTTAAATCATATTTCTTACCTGTTCTGATGGTTTGAACCTAAGCAGATCATCTTGACCATATCTACATGCCGAAAATGTATTGACTTGCTGCCACGTGATTGACTGATTAGATATTTGTGTTAATTAACAAGAAGTAGATTTTTACAGTTGATTTAAACATCATCAGAAGTACTAAAACAATTAAACAAATGAGACAAAAATATTATACATGGTCATATATTTATTGAGTACAATGATAGATTATTAATAAAATGGCAATGTAACATTATATATTTCACCTAAACAACACTAGTAGTGATGATTATTGCATCTTACTGTATATTGATTTGAGAAAAATTATGAATGCATATAAATTGCATGAAATATTGATTTGACGGTTTTGTTCATCAGTCAGCTCTCTGACTCAGGGATGACTCGGTTAAGCTAGTGCAAGTACTAAGTCTATAGGTTCTCTCATATAGCTCTGTTCAAACTTAACGAGCTAGGTAGAACTTTGTGTGAATCAGTATTTGTGTGGAAAACGTATGTTCTTTCACACTGAAAACAGAAAATTTGGAAAGCCTAATTGCTTTTGGTATAAGCTACAACATATACATATCAGTTGCATGTTTTCAGGGCTTATGGTTTCTCATATTTTGCGTTTTCACGGTGAAAGAACATTTGTTCCCTCCTCACTCACAGAAGTGATTCTCCTCATAGATGTATCATGTCTGCTAGCTCAACCCTGCTCTCCCTAAAAGAGAGAGCCAGTCAGACACTCAAATAGTGAATATATAGTTGAATTATAGATTTTTGTAATTGTTTACATATAAGGGCGGCAGCATAGCCTCATTGTTGCTGGTCCTAAGCCCAGACTTGACAAAATAAGGTTCAGGTGTGCAAGAGGGCAGTATAAACATGTGTAGCATAAGGGTTTGGTGTGTATTAATTTGATCACTCTATGTATATGAAGAACCAACAGGATGGAGACGGATAACTTTCTCAAACAGCACTATACTTTTCTCCATACTTCAGCAGCCTTGTACAGCTACCACAACACTTCCTTATTCTCCTTTCCACGGCTGAATTAACCAAGCAGAAGCTAAATGTTAGGCCAAGGTAAATGCAAGGAGACCCCAAAGAAGTACCATCATTCCTCAAATAAAAACCTGATAAAAATCAGACCCATGGAGGAAGCAGTCACACACTGTGTCTCAGGGAAAGTGGACAGGGTTGAATAGGATTGGGGCAGTGGCTAGCAGATTCAAGGAGCCACCGAGGAAGAACTGCTGTGACCTTAGATGTTGTCGCTCTCTGTTGCCACAGGCCTTGAAGATGTAAAAGTCAAAGCATCAGACAATGCAGTCAGGCAAGAGGGTTGAAGCTGCAATGCTGAGTCATGAACAGGTGTCCTCTGTCCACAATCTGTAACAGTAGCATTGTAAGGTCTAATGGATAATCTGGGATTTGTCAGATTGGTCCAAGAGGTAACAAATCCTGTATGTCACTCCAGGAACATTCAAATTAGATCAGAGGCACTGCAACATTTCAAAGGGGCCTCTCCAGTGAGGAGCCAGTTTTTGTTGGGCTGTAGTGAGGTCATTCAACCACACAAGGTTTCCAGCCACATAGGGAAAGTGCCTGACATTGTGGTCATTCTGCTGTTTCTGACAATTATGGGCACAGTCGCTGTTCCATGATGCAGCACTGAAGGCTGACTGAAGCTTCTGGGTCAACTGTGCAACATTGTCAACTGGAGAGCATGGGGTAGATGAAGATTGTGTGTTGTTAGGCAACATTATTTTGGCAGGCATCCTAGCGTCATGACCATGTGTGAGAAAGAATGGAGTATAGCTTGTTGTAGAGTGAGGGCTGGTATTGTAAGCCAAGGCAACTTGGCTGAGGCAGTCATCCAATTCACCTGGTTGTTGAAGAAGTAACTTGGCAAGCTGATCAATAAGCCTCCTGTTAAATATTTCATCCATGCCATCACACTGAGGATGGTAAGAGCTGGTTTTTGTTTTCTGGATACCCAGTAGTTCACACAGGTGCTTCCCTAAGTCAGACACAAACTGACGTCCTTGATCCGTGTGCAGGATTTTCGGAATCCTGTGCTCACTTATATTATTTTCAAACAGACATTTTGCAACAGTTGTGGAGCACTTGTATGGAATGGCATATAGGTACTTAGGGAAATAATATTGAACAACAAGCACATACCTGCTGCCACAACTTGGAGCTCAAATATGTCCACCGCAAACCTTTTGGAATGGTTCATTAGCAACAATGGTTTTCATTGGCATTGATGTGGTGTGGGACTCTGTCTTGCATCACATGGGGTAGATTGCTTGCACCACATCTTAATGTCACATGCCCAAATCAGGACTTTATCTGCTGAGAGATGCCCAGTTATGGTGTTTCCATGCTACAGCTTTTGGACAGTGTATTTTAAATCATGAGGGACAATGATCTGATGCAGCTCTGACTTAAGTGTGTGGGTTAAAAACGTTATGACAGAGTAACCCCTTATGGAAGGTAAGTCTGTGAAACTCTAGCCAAATGGCTTTTTCAGTAGTTTTCTAATGCACCAGTGTGACCTTTAGCTTTCCAGCTAATAACCTCTGCCAGTATTTAATCTTGTTGTTGTGTCATTTTAAGATCTTCTTCTGGAAGCTTAAGCTCAAATGTGGCAGAGACAGACCATGGAGCACACCCCAAGCCAGGACCAGAGTATTTAAGCGGAGCGAGGAGCAGAGCGGACCCAGTTATACCGGAGCGCGGAGCGATCTTTGAGCAGCCCAGAAAGCTCTCGCTCAATATCGCTCCAGTAGCGCTCACTTCACATGGTCAGGACATGCTTAGCCTAATGAGCCTCTATGTGTGTAGGCTACTTGCCTGGCTAGTGCACATTGTTAATGTGTCATCATGAGTTTGCTAAATACTTTAATAAACTAAGAAAACATACAGGTGCAAAATCAAGATTACCTACAAAAATGAAAGGGACCAAGTACAGGAGAGAGAGCAAGGTTATATAGTGACTACAACTAAAGAGTCTTTATGGAATATGAAAAGACATAGGCCTATCTCTCACTAGCACAATAGTGTAATGCGTGTACATGAGAACAAAGTGGAACGAGGTGTGTATATACTGGTTAGACCTAGTAGAGCAATTAAAGCATTTAGTTCATTCTCTTTGTAAAATTAGATTGCACTGTTTTGTAGTAACATTTGCAAACTGTACTGAACTAAAACTGTTTGTTATTTTCATGTACATGGTTACATTTGAATGTTTATTTAAACAATATTTAAATGGTTATTTAGAGCGAATTTGGAATGTCATTATTTTCATGTGAGTGATGTGCGGGTTAAGCGGAGGGGTTGAAAAAGGTGCGGAGTGGTGGAGTGGAGCGAAACAACCTTTCAGTGAGCGAGGAGCGAGATTTCCAAATTCTTAATCCCGCTCACATACTCTGGCCAGGACCAAGATGCTCTGGTTGAGTCCGATTACAAGAAACTGGTTCTGGATTACAACTACAGAAGCTCTGGTGATGTACAGAACTGACAGGACACAATGGGCTGACAGGACTTAAGTGTCTCCCCTCTGGTTGTGGACTGGCAGGAACAGTACAGGAGGTGCTGTGCTCTGTTGATTTGGTGTCAGCATGGTGACGTGATAACGCATCTGCGTTGAGGTGGCGGTGGCCAGCTTTGTGAATCACAGTCCTCTCAAAAGAATCAAGTTTGAGAGCCCAGCATGCACAACGGCCAGTTCGGTCATTGTCGATGGGTATTTTTCTGAGACCCAGGAGAGGCTTGTGGTCTTGACAATCAAAAGGGCTGCTTATAAAAATAGTGGCAAAAATGTCATACTGATCAGACGATAGCCCAACGTTCTCTATCGTAGATTGACCAGTTTTTTTCTGCTTTTGTGAGAACATGGCTAGCATATGCAACCACTTTTTCCTGATGTCCCTGTTTCTGAGCTAACACACGCACCTGAAGCACTGCATGAAGCATCACTGTAGATCGAAAATGGTGATGTAAAGTCAGAAAAAGCAACCACAGGAGGGTTTGTGAGTGCATTCGTCTCAGTGGGTCATGTAGTGGGACTCTGTGATGTGCAAAGTTTCTGATGCAATTCTATAGTTTGAACAGAGTCCTAGGAATGCCCTTTCTTCTGTTGCAGACCGTGGAGTAGGCCAGTCTTGAACACTTTTCATATTACGTGGATCTTGTGGAATGCCGTGTTTGGATATTGTACCTGATCTCTAGCAAAAAAGCATTTTGATGGACTTAGCTTCAGACCACTTAAATGAAACCTGGAGAGGATTTCTTCCAGGTGCTGGAGATGTTCAATGAAGGAGAGTCTATGAATGAGGACATCGTCCAAATACACTAGACAGGTTTCCCATGGGAGTACCATCTCCATTAAGCGTTGGCATGTGGCTGGGGTGTTGGTAAGTCCCATTGGCATAACTTTAAAATGGTAAAGTCCACTGCCTGTTGTAAATGCTGTCTCTTCATTGTCTTCCTCTTCCAGCTCAAGTTGCCAGTAGCCATGGTGCAGGTCCATTGTGGAGAACTAGGCAGAGACAAAGCATCCAGTGCTTCATCGACTCTGGGAAGAGAGTGGGAGTTTAGATTGTCACTACATTGAGTTTTCTATAGTCTAGGCAAAAATGCCATATGCAAATTTTGTTGCGCACCAAAACAACTGCCGCAGCCCATGGACTATAGCTTTCTTCTATGACATCTGCATTCAACAGATATTCTACTTGAGACTGTATTTCAGCTCTCTGATCTGGTGTCACTCTGTAGGATTTCTTTTAAATTGGCGTAGCATCACCAGTGCAAATACGATGCTTGAGTATGCCCGTTCAACCTCTGTCCTCTGAGTGTTTACTGAATACCACTGAATATTTCTGGAGCAGAGAATTCAGAGACTGAACTTTCAAAGGTGACAGGTTAGTTGCATGTATCTCAAAAGGGGGGGTGAATCACATGCAGATGAGATTGCACAGAATGGCTCTACAACTAGCATAATATCACCAGATGAAGCAGAATGAAACTCACCTAGATGTTGACCAGAATGCAGCTTAATGTTGTCTCTGAGGAATTAAGGACTCAAACAACATTGATGCCATTTTGAACTTCACTAAGAGAGTGAGTCACAAAAATGTCACAGGCTGGGTCGGGCATGAGGACACCATAGTAGTTATTTGGCATTGTGGATGCAGGGGTAGCTGCTGACACACAGGCTTGTGTTTCACTCATAGCTGGAACCTTAATGGGTGCCAACACTGACACATTACAGCAGTCAGCCACTTCATGTCTTTTTATGTCACTTCATGTCTCATGTCCCACAGTTTTAATACTTTGTTTCTGGTGTCAAGGACAGCATTGTGTTTCTGGTGTCAAGGAGAGCATGGTGTTTTAACAGCAAATCACAAGCTAATATAACTAGTTGACAAGCACTTCCAACAACTTTTAATTCCTGCTGCCATACCTGATGTCCAAGTCTGATGCCAATGGTTAACTGGCCTAAGATTTCTAAGTGCTGTCCACTGACTAAGCGAGCTGGCGCTGACGAGGCTGTCATGGGCTGTTTTTTAAAGCTGGATGAGGGTTCCTAAAATCCTCATTCACAATAGACAAAAGAGCCAGAATCAATTAAAGTGCACACTTCAATGCATTCAACAATAGCAAGGATGTTAGAAGAAATCAAGCCATCAGGTTGTAAGTTGTTATCAACAGGCGTCAACTGTGACGTATCATTCTGGGGCTGTGATGCATTAGCTGATGTTTGCCCCTCATCAACAGCTAATGAAAGTGTGTATGCCCATCAGGAGACCGGAAGCAAACAGTGCCCCTAGTGTGTGGACATGCATCTCTCTTTCTCTGTGGAGCTGGGCTAGGACTGTGTCTGTGTCTGAGTGTCATAATCGTCATGGCGACCATACCTGGAGTACTGGTAGGACTGGCGTGAAAGTGAGAAGTGCCAGTCACATTTGTCATTGCTGTTCCACTCACTGCCTCTCAGGTGAACAGGGGAAAGAGGACGACTTTCATAGCGAGACAATGGATTATCACTGTAATACTGCTCAAGTGGATAATGGTCACTGTGGGATTGTCTGGCATAGTAGGGTGAAGGAGAGGCACTACATGAGAGGCACAAGGAGGATCGGCCTGGAGTCAACACGTTGAGCAAGGCAATTTTGTTTTTCCGGTAACTGCTCCACTTCATATTTCAAACTGGTTAAAGTCAGTTAGCTCCTCAACTTCCTGAATTAGTTTATCATCAACAGGTTTAGGATGAATCATGGCTACCTGTACTGAAGGTGGAGTGTGTGTGGATCCTGCAGTGGTCAGTTGCAGCACTGCATGTGCTCTCTCAAAATGCAATGTGCACAGCTTCCCCAAGTTTCTCCACACCAACCTCATGGATTTTTGACTGTAAGGCTGTGTCCAAGCCAGCAACAACGCGGCAACATTTTTCACTTTCTATTGCATTGTAGTCATAGTTGGGAAAAGCTTCTAGCACAAAACAAGTGATGTCTACACTGTACACATCCAACTTTCTCATGGCTTACGAGGGCAAGCATTCACATGTGTCTGGAAGAATGGCAGGGAGTATTTTGGGGTAAATAAAAGACTCTCTGAATCTTTCCTTTGCCAAATCATAGTCCCTCTGATTTAAAGGAGGCAGGCTGTCCCAATACAAACATGCATCATCAGCTAGGTGAGTAAACAAATCTGCATCAGGAAAAGTCATAGCCTCCACTGACACTTCAAAGCGTCGAGACCAACTTGTGAAAGATTCTTTCCCATCTCTTTTAAAGGCAGATGGAAGATCAATTTTTTTAGGGCATTGGGGAACATATGTGGGGCCTATTGTGTGGCACTAGCCCTTGTAAAGTCCACACATCGCGAGACAGAAAACTCCAGAGATTCACATTCATCAGCAGATATTTCTGAAAAACGTCTGATAAAAAAATTACATTAATCGTGAAAATTAATGCAAAAATCCTTATTATCTCCAAAACCGAACAGTGTTTAGTTCATCAGCTGCTCTTAAAGAGTGAGTGGAAAAAAATCCTGCTAGTAAAGTGATATTGTCACGCTTGGAGCAAGGACTTGTCAGGAAGTAATAGCCGTTTAATAAATTTTATTTGTTTTATTTATAAACACGCTTAAATTAAGTCTCTACAAAACAACAAACACGCAGAAGATAATTCCAAACATGAAAGTTTGAGACTTGGTGTTCAGTACAATAACAAAACGCAGAGGAAAGCTTGTACTACTGAATCTGACAGCTCCAGGCAAGGCACATTAAAGTTAGTCAAAACATGGACAACAGGATACACTAAGAGATACTACTGGTACTCACAAAGGCAAAAGAAAAGGCAGGATTTGACAACATAACAGGATACATTACAGAACAGGATACACAATGACCAGCACCAGCACTAAAACTAAGGAGAACTTAAATAGGGGACTGACTACTAAAGGAGTGCATCTGTGAAAGTCATTAACGAAAAGTATTGGATAACTAAAACATGTGATACAAGGTCTCGCTTAGACTCTGAAGGAGAAGGACGTGTCCTTGCTTGGCTCTGCTCCGCTCTGCTTGCAATCTGTTCTATCTCAGCTTTTTCTTTAGTGTTCTTTTTCTTTTCTTTTCCCAAAATATTCTTTAGACTTTTTCTCTGTTCTTTTTTATACACCTTATGGACAGAGGTTGTTTATACATCTACCAGGAATACCTTCTAAAGCCATCTTGAAGAATTAGAGCAATCCAACATGGACTCCAGCTGTGTAGAATGTGCAGAGTGCTGTCGCCTAACATTAAGAGTGGCTAAACTAGAAAGCAGGATTTCCACCCTTTACAAAATACAGGATGTTGAACAATATTTGGACTCGTTCCTGGTACTGTCGTCCCAGGTGGCAGTTTCAGACACTACCATCCCATGGAATGGCCACAACACCTACGCTGAGGTGCTGACTAAGCGGGGTCACGAATGTGCCATCCCCAAGCGTGTGATGACTTCTACCCCAACGTACTCAGAGGCATGGACGACCATACAGAGGAATGTAAAGAAACACAGCTCGCAACTACCAAAGAAAAACTTCAGCTTGGTAACAGATAACAACTGCTCTCAAAACCAGAGTCGCCCTGCTTGAAACCACCAGCAAAATCCAAAACCATTAGCAGAAAGCAGTACTCACAGCCAACAAAGCTGCCTACACCTCATAGGAACACCATTTCACAACCCTGCCGTGCTAAGGAAAACAACTCTGTATGGTAAGAAACATCAACTCTCACAAAATGACAGAGGGGCAATTCCTCAAGCTCTCACAAAGGCTACACAGCCAAAATACCCAAACACTATACTCATTGGGGACACGAAAATCAGCAAATTAAGGAGTTAGAGTATGATAACAAACTGTCTCCCATACGCAACTATCAGCGAGATAACTGAGAAACTACCAGAAATCCTCGAAATCAGCAGTCTGAAATTTTAAAAAAGGACTTAATTGGCCTGTTTGACACACTTGAATCTCTACAAGAGTCTAAAAAAGTGCATATATCAGGCCCATTGCCAATAATTAATAAAGGGATAGGTCGCTTTAGCAGACTGTTAGCACTACAAAATTGGCTCGCCTCCGCATGTACCTCCAGAGGTCTGAATTTCATCAGCAATTTCGACCTGTTCTGGGAGAGAAGAAATCTCTTTAAAAGGGACGGGATATATCTAAACAACTCTGGACTTCGAATGCTTGCAGATCATCTAGAATACAATATCCTCCATTCTTTTATAGTTTCACCAAAGAAGGAGAAAGAAAATACACAACAATACTCCCCTATCAGGGTGATCTCAGAAAAACTGAGGAAAGTGGGTGAAATGGATGAACTAACTGCCATTGACACATCCCACAAGGACAATGATAGCACGACGCAGCCACAACAATCAGTGCTCATGGACAAAATCTCAGCTGAGTCCTGTCCACAGAGCTCATCACAAACAGACTGTCACATTAAAATTGCTCCAAGATTCCAAGGATAACTTTGTGAAAAACAGTCAGGGAAGCAATTTTCTGGTGACACCAGAGAACCAGTTGCTCTTGACCTTCTCCGAAAAAATTGAGAATCTGGTTCATGCTGAAATAGAACAATCCCACTCTATTGCTGCGAGCCCCCAGATACCAACCAGAAAGCGCAGAGGCCCTGCAGCCCCCCCATTCCACCGGTTAGAAAGCTTTGGCCCCTCCCACAATGGAAATCAGAACCAAAAACAACTGAAAACAGCTCTCAGTGATATGTGCCGGGTCCCCGCAATGATAACAGTATCAAATGTTTACAGAACAAGCGAGAACCCAGCGTGCCTGTATCTTTCTCTATTCCTGTTCTTTTACATAACAGAAAGTCTAGGGCTGTCTCAGGCCAGATAGCAAACCCATCTAATCTACTGTCTATTACATGTCAAACTAAAATTGCTGTGGGGGAAAGCAAGAACACCACTGTTAAATTAGCAATTTTAAACATCCGTTCACTTAAAAATAAATAACTTCTAGTCAATGACTTAATAACCACAAACAACCTAGATTAATTTCTTCTAAGTGACACATGGCTATCAGAGAGCTGCAGTTTAACAATCCTCAATGAAACAGCCCCTCCGAACTTTAATTTTATGAGTGTCTGCAGAACGGTTAGGAGAGGAGGAGGTTTAGCAGCCCTTTTTAAATATGTCTATCAATGTAAGCAAGTGTAATTTGGATATTACCTGTCTTTCGAATATCTGGGAATGGTGTTAAAAGGTGCTCCACGCATTCTCCTTGTCATTATTTACAAGCCTTCGAAATACTCTCCAGCCTTTGTTGAGGACTTTACAGAATTATTATCAGCAATTTCCTCAGAGTTTGACTATCTTGCTATTGCTGGAGATTTTAACATTCACATAGATAATGTAGAAAGCAATATGGCGAAATATATCATAGCTGTTTTAAATACATTTGGTTTGACTCAACATGTACATGAATCCACACACAACCGTGGACACACCCTAGACTTACTTATCAGTAGGGGCCTAAACATTTCGTTAGTTATTGTTAAGGATGTAGCACTATCTGATCATTTCTGTATTTTCTTTGATATATTGATCTCTCCTAACATTGAAGCTAGATCTGTGTCTGTCAAAAAGAGATGCCTGAATGAAAACACCAGGGTGCTATTTATGAAGACTTTATCTTTAACACCAAGCATTTCTGCGGACTCTGTTGATTTTCTCCTTGATTCCTTTAACTCAAAAGTTAAGAGTGCAATTGATGATATTGCTCCTGTGAAAGTCAGGAAGAAAAATGGCAGACAGAAAGCACCATGGAGAAACTCAACAACAGTTCAAAATTTGAAGAGAAATTGCAGAAAATATGAGCGCATGTGGCGGAAGACAAAACTTGAAGTCCATTACAACATCTATAAAAACACCCTTCATGCCTTCAATGTAGAACTAGGCAAAGCTAGACAGAACTTTTTCTCAAATATTATAAACAGCAACTTTAACAACACATGCACTCTTGTTGCTACTGTAGAGAGATTAACAAACCCCCCAAGTCACATTCCCAGTGAAATGCTCTTAGACAGTAAATGTAGTGAATTTGCTTCTTTCTTCTCAGAGAAAATCAATAATATCAGAAAGGTGATCAGCACATCTTTGAGTTGCGCTGAGGTCAGACAGATCAGACCACAACCTCAGAAATTAGTCACTATGTCTGTTTTCAAAGCAATTAATGGTAACATTCTGGAAAAAACAGTACAGCACCTTAATACATCAACCTGCGCCCTTGACACACTTCCCACACTTTTTCAAAGTCCCTAAAAACTGCAGTTGTTAAGCCCCTCCTGAAAAAGAGCAATTTGGATCACACCGTACTGAGCAACTACAGACCAATCTCAAATCTCGCTTTCATAGGCAAGATCATTGAAAAAGTTGTTTTCAATCAGCTGAACAAATTCTTAAGTTCAAATGGACACTGACAATTTTCAATCTGGCTTCCGAACAAATCACAGTACAGAGACAGAATTCTCGTGCCACTCCTATTCAACCTGTATATGCTCCCACTGAGCCTCATAATATGCTCCCACTGAACAAAATGCATACCACAGCTATGCAGACGACACCCAGATCTACTTAGCCCTATTGCCTAATGACTACAGCCCCATTGACTCCCTATGCCAATGCATTGATGAAATTAACAATTGGATGTGCCAAATTTTTCTTCAGTTAAACAAAGAGAAAACCGAAGTAATTGCATTTGGAAACAAAGATGAAGTTCTCAAGGTGAACGCATACCTTGATGCTAGGGGTCAAACAACTAAAGATCAAGTCCGGAATCTTGGTGTGATTCTGGAGTCAGACCTTAGCTTCAGTAGTAATGTTAAAGCAATAACTACATCAGCATATTATCATCTTAACAATATCTCAAGAATTAGATGCTTTGTTTCCAGACAAGACTTAGAGAAACTTGTTCACGCTTTCATCACCAGCAGGGTGGATTATTGTAATGGCCTCCTCACTGGTCTTCCCAAAAAGACCATAAGACAGCTACAGCTCATACAGAATGCTGCGGCCAGGATTCTAAGCAGAACCAGGAAATATGAGCATAACACGCCAGTCCTTAAGTATCTACACTGGCTCCCAGTCACATTTAGGATAGACTTTAAAGTATTATTACTGGTATATAAATCACTCAAATGCCTAGGACCTAAATACATTGCAGATATGCTCCCTGAATATATACCCAACAGACCACTCAGATCATCAGGATTACATCAGCTAGAGATACCAAGGATTCAGACAAAATGCGGAGAATCTGCTTTTAGCTACTATGCCAGCCGCAGCTGGAACCAGCTCCCAGAGGAGATCAGATGTGCTCCAACAGTAGTCACCTTAAATCCAGACACAAAACACATCTGTTTAGATACGCTATTACTGAATGAACTCTGTGCAATGTCCGAACCGATTGCAATATATTTTATATGGTTCGTTCAGTCTCTTTTATTTCTTAAACTGTACTGTTTTACTTTTATTTTAATTGCTTTAATTTTATCTGTTTAAAATTATTATGTTTTCCTGTTTATGTAAAGCACCTTGAATTGCCATTGTGTATGAAATGTGCTATATAAATAAACTTGCCTTGCCTTGCCTACAAAGAGCGGGGAAACTGAATACAGGAAGAACCAAATATGAGCAGGGGGAAACTAAAACCTGGAACGGAAACCTGAACATAACCAAGGGATACAATACTAAGAATACATGGAAAGTAAAATACCCATGAGAGAGGTAGAGGAGTACCCACCAATCATCAGCCAAAACATTATGACCACAAATGATTTATTACCCATAGACTCAATGTCACCTACATTTTTTGGGGGAAGGTTATAACATTTACATGAATACCCTTCCCTGTAAATGCCTGAACAAGATTTGTTTAAGCAGACCATGTCAAATGTTACATTCTAAAATATTGTGTGTATCTCTGTTTTTCTGTGGCTATATGTTTGCAAAAGCAAATGTCTTTATGTTTGCAAAAGCAAATGTCTGTGTGTCTGTGTTTGTGTGTGTGAGAAATATTTGCTTCCTATCAGTTTTGTTCTAAGTCGAGACATATTATCAACTTACTCCAAGTAAACTGTTCAACTTACCTCATTCAGGGAGACTAGGTAATGATTTCCAGGGTTGTCTACCCATTTAGAAAAAAGAATGGTACAAACATATTTAGTTGTTATAGAGCTATATTCAATGTTTGTCTAAACTGTCCTTTGTCTGTATTACAGTTACATACAATCTATGTATGTGTCTTTGTAAATACTTCTAAAATGCTAAAAGCATTCAAAGGTTCATGCATTTTCAGTGTTACCATGATGGTAGACCATGTTAATAAAACATTGGTTTGTATGTATATCACATAGGTTAAACTCACCATAGACTTGAATAAGTTTGTGTAAATGTGTGTGTGTGAGAATCTGTCTGTGGCTTTGTTTGTGCATGTGTGTGAGAAATATTTGATACCTAATGTCCAAATGTTTTATAAGAAATCTTACCCCATCCAAGGAGAATAGGTGGTGATTTCCAGGGTTGTCTATAGAGGTTTTTAACCCATTTAGAAAATAATGTACATAAAAATAGAAACGTAGAATATTATTACAACATGTCTCCTGAAGTATAGCAAATAATAATATGTCAACATAAAGTCAACATGATCTTTAGAACACTTAGACAGTCTATAGACATTTTTAAATACCTT
This sequence comes from Umbra pygmaea, assembly GCA_016801145.1. Taxonomy (NCBI): domain Eukaryota; kingdom Metazoa; phylum Chordata; class Actinopteri; order Esociformes; family Umbridae; genus Umbra; species Umbra pygmaea. The sequence goes on from JACXGM010019752.1 coordinate 15,065, forward strand.
CACCTAAAGGATTATAAGGAACACCACACTAATACTGTGTTTGACCCCCTTTCGACTTCAGAACTGCCCTAATTCTACGTGGCATTGATTCAACAAGGTGCTGAAAGCATTCTTTAGAAATGTTGGCCCATATTGATAGGATAGCATCTTGCAGTTGACGGAGATTTGTGGGATGCACATCCAGGGCACGAAGCTCCCGTTCCACCACATCCCAAAGATGCTCTATTGGGTTGAGATCTGGTGACTGTGGGGGCCATTTTAGTACAGTGAACTCATTGTCATGTTCAAGAAACCAATTTGAAATGATTTGAGCTTTGTGACATGGTGCATTATCCTGCTGGAAGTAGCCGTCAGTGGATGGGTACATGGTGGCCATAAATGGATGGACATGGTCAGAAACAATGCTCAGGTAGGCCGTGGCATTTAAACGATTCCCAATTGGCACTAAGGGTCCTAAAGTGTGCCAAGAAAACATCCCCCAAACCATTACACCACCACCAGCAGCCTGCACAGTGGTAACAAGGCATGATGGATCCATTTTCTCATTCTGTTTACGCCAAATTCTGACTATCATCTGAATGTCTCAACAGAAATCGAGACTCATCAGTCCAGGCAACATTTTTCCAGTCTTCAACTGTCCAATTTTGGTGTGCTCTTGCAAATTGTAGCCTCTTTTTTCTATTTGTAGTGGAGATGAGTGGTACCTGGTGGGGTCTTCTGCTGTTGTAGCCCATCCGCCTCAAGGTTGTGCGTGTTGTGGCTTCAAAAATGCTTTGCTGCATACCTCGGTTGTTACGAGTGGTTATTTCAGTCAAAGTTGCCCTTCTATCTGCTTGAAGCAGTCGGCCCATTCTCCTCTGACCTCTAGCATCAACAAGGCATTTTCGCCCACAGGACTGCCGCATACTGGATTTTTTCCCCTTTTCACACCATTCTTTGTAAGCCCTAGAAATGGTTGTGCGTGAAAATCCCAGTAACTGAGCAGATTATGAAATACTCAGACCGGCCCGTCTGGCACCAACAACCATGCCACGCTCAAAATTGCTTAAATCACCTTTCTTTCCCATTCTGACATTCAGTTTGGAGTTCGGGAGATTTTCTTGACCAGGACCACACCCCTAAATGCATTGAAACAACTGCCATGTGATTGGTTGCGTAGATCATTGCATTAAGGAGAAATTGAACGGGTCTTCCTAATAATCCTTTAGGTGAGTGTATATGGCATAGCCTGTTAGCCAAACATTCATACAATAGATACAAGCCAAAAACGACATAGTGTATTTTATACTATTAGTTTTATAGTTTTCATAACCCAAAAACTGTTAATGTCATGTGGAATTTATACCATTTGAGTAAAATAGGTAAAATGAAAAATATTGATTTAGAATTAGAAATGCATATCTTTCTTACCACGGTTTATCTTGTTTATATCATTTCACAATATTAAATGTTGAGTAGGCTATACCTCTTAAATGATGAATCTGATGGCTCACCAGGGTGTAAGGCCAACGTTTTCCATCCAACCCGTTTTTCACTGATCTTAACCATATACGCGCACACAACAGTATCGTTGTAAACTTTTGGTCGAGACCTAAAATGACAAAAGTAGCAGAGCGCTGTACCCAAAGTCTGTTTTCAGTTTAAACAGGTGAGAATTTAATTAAAAGGCTTTCAACATGTTTGTATACATTTATGGAATTCCGAACCCAAAAAAGTGGCTTAAGGCAAAGTTATCTTAACAAAATGTCTGTTTTGATAAAAAAAACTAAATTGAAACAAATATAAGAGCACAACAGATAATCTGTTTACACCCGATTACAGATGGTATAGAAAAATAATTAGATTTCACATTAACAACATACTTTAAGAGACTTTTCAAATGCATTCTTCGCAAAACATCTAACCTACATAGAGCCGTGTTTGGTGGGTTATGGCATAGCTTTACAGACCGCGTCACAGCGGCGGTACAATTTGAAAATGGTATATTGACTAAAAGCAATATTAAGACGTGAATTATACACAAGCATAGAGTTTCTGTAATACGAAAAGGCTAGGGAGTTAAAAACAGTTTGAATAACATAGGCTCTGATCACTTTTTGAGTTCAAAACTACTCTAATAGGGTGTAGACAAACGATTTGACTGACCAATATTATTTAGAGACTCTACTATAATTCCAGCCCCCATGTGGCAATCCTCACTGATACAGTGGGCCAAGGCCTGTTCAATGGGACTGGAGAACAGGTCACCCTTCACATGATGCAAACACTGTCTACTTTCTACAGACTGTTACAAGAGCAATATTTGTAAATGTTTTTAAAAATTATAAATGTATACACTTCTGTGAAAACATTAAAAAGTCATACTATTAATGATTCGTGAAATCTTTTTAATCACACAAGTTGAGCAAAAGACATTAGTAGAATAGAATTGTAGAACTCAAAGTATAATTCAACCAAGTTTTTTATGGTAACACATCTAAAGCATAATAGTAATAGGATTAGAAGTTGTAAAAGGTTTACAACAATGAATACAAATACATTGTATCAATACAACTAAAGATGAGTCTTGAGCTTACATCTGTTTAACAATGCACAAATGTGAAACAATTTCATGAACATCGACAGTGCTCTCTTGGTTGTAGTTAAAAACTAAACATTGATTGAAGTTAACAACTTTAAGATGACCTTTCCAATTGAAAAGTCTAGTTAATTTTTGGACAAACATCCATGGCTCTCTTATTTAACATAGAGATGTTCCGATACCATTTTTTCCCTACAGATACCGATTCCGATACTTGTGCTGTGGGTATCGGCCGATACCGAGTACCGATCCGATACTAGGGCCCTATGAAATCCGTGTTATTTTTTGGCCAATTCCGTTTTATTTTTTTCCAAATTCCGTGATTTCCGTTGTTTTTTTTCCAATTTCCGTGAGTTGGACAAAAGTTGCATTCAGAAGGCCGAAATATAGAGAATTTTGCTGTACAGTTTGCACAATCATTGCCAGGTAGGCTAAATTTACTTTCCATATGATCAAAGTACTTATTTCTAGACAGGCAGAAAGCTATTTCACGAAATATTAGTCATGTTAATAACACATTATTTCTTCTTACAGATGAATCTACCCACAATGAAAAATAAAAGAGTAGACAAAGATTT
>JACXGM010019753.1:0-18223 GCA_016801145.1 Umbra pygmaea
TTTTAGAATGGAGCATTGACTCTAACTCTGTAACAATCTTATTCATGATCTCTGTGAAAAAATGTTAACATTGAATCAGTGAAGAGGCTTCATGTTAATGTTATATGAAGAACAGCATATGGGCCTTTGACTCTGTCTGTACTTCTAGACTATACAGAGAACTTTACAGTCTTACAGTAAATTGTGATTTTAGATTGTATGTTGATTAAAACAATCACAATTCTTAAAAACTATGATTAAATACAGACACTTAATGCTCTTAACATATTAGGTTTTTGGGGCCTAAAAGAAATGAGGAAAAAAATGGCTGGTAGAGACACACAGAGACAGATTGTGACACGCGCACACACCCACATGGGCTCTCAGAACAAAACCCTTTGAAAGGGAGGGGAGGGGTGGACTTCAAGACCCATCTACCCCCTACACACTGTCTTCTAAAAAAATAGCAGGAGAAATCTACAGGCTTACAGTAAAATGTGATTTTAGAATGTATGTTGATTAAAAAAATCACAATTCTTAAAATCTATTATTAAATACATAGGGTCTGGATGGCATGGAAAGATTCATAGCTTATCTTTGAGGAAAAAATGGCTGGTAGAGACACACAGAGACAGATTGTGACACTCGCACACAGCCACAAAATCATAGATTTTTTTTTGGGCCTGGAGAAATAAATAAAAACGGTTGAGCCATTTGACTGAAGCACAGGTTGTGGCCTGGGAAACTGTAAGCCCAAACTTACTTTTGTAACCAATTGACTGATTTAAACATTTTAGAAATGTATTTAATTTGGGGCTTAGACAAGACTTTTGACCATTTTGCTTCACTTTAGAAAACAAAAATTTACTTTTACAAAATCTCACAACTGAAACGAACCATGACAGTAAGTTTTTTAAAGGAAGCCCAATCACACAGCTAAATTAACTTGTGCCATAGACAGCCACACAGTTTATTAGGGGTTATAAATGACTCACTCTAGCAGAAAATGGAGACTCTTGCCTTAGAGGCTGAATCACACACACACACACACACACACAGGGCCACACGAACATCCACACAAACACCAGAGTGAAGGCGGGCCTTACACTATTTTCTTTCAATTTGGCCTATCACGGCCGGGAGACTCTGTCATCAAGGTTTTTGACAGCTCAGTTTAGGGGGCTATAGCAGGAAACCCTTTCATGGGCATGTAGCATAGACCAGAGGTCTGGAGCCGTGGGTTACAGAGGTAGGGCAGGATATGGGTAAAGGGGGGGGGTCAGGAAGGATGTAGGTAAAGGGGGGTCAGTGGAGGGGACGAGAACGGGTGACAGCTGTGGTTCCCACAGCTGTTGTGGTCAAGAAACAGGAAGGGGGAGGGGAAACAGGAAGGAAGGGGTAAGGGGGGGAGCGGATGTGGGCTAGGAAGGGGGCGGGGTTTATGACAGGGGGGCAATAAATCATCCATCAATCACCTTTTTGACAGGTGGATACTCCTATTCCTCTCTAGCTATATATAAAAAAATCCATTACACCATCATGTTGTTCTTTGGATAATATATAGCCTATGGTATATATCCTATTGATATGGAATGACACATATATTATCCTCACAGTTTCTCTCTTAACTCATCAGATCCAAATTTAAAATGTACAGCAGAGAGAGAGATCTAGAAAGATCATCAACTTTTTAGACATTACCATTTATAAAAACATTGCTTTTTAGGAAACTACACCATCTACCTGAAGCCGGAGAGTATAACACACTAACACATGGGCAGACAGTAATAATCAAAGATAACTCATACATAATATACAATTGGTCAAATCCTTACACTTACAACGTAACTGCAGTCAATTACAAATACTAAAGCGTTACTATTATTACAATGAAAGATTTGCTATATTCACAGCAGACTGTGTTTTGACCTTAATAAATACATGTATTTTAGAGAAAAGATAGTAATTTTAACTACTGTCACTTGTTTCATTAAAGATGTGTAAACCGTTGTTAAATTATTATAGAGTCCATCGAAAAAAAAAAGTATTTTATAGTAGAAAATCTCATTGGGTTAGTGCTAGGGGCATGATTCAGTATGATCACACAGTACGAGTGTATGGATGTGTCATACTTTTTCCATACATTATTTTACACATTGCTCAAAATGTCCAAATCATAATGAGTTTGTTTAAATTACGTTACATATATGCCTTCCTAAAAACGGTCAGATGAATACTGTAGATGTCCAGAATGACATAAAAGCCCACCCGAACAATTGTACAGTAGGCTATATGAATCAAACAGCATTCCACTCAATTTATTGGTGATAATAAGTGGAAAATATGCTTCTAAATATGATTGCATGAGGTTGGAATACAATGTATTCAGCAGGACAAATACCACGTTATTTATTTAGGCTAAATTATGACACTATTACAGATTAGATGCCTATTATTTTTTGTTGAAAATATTAGTTTGAAGAACAGCATATTTCTCAATGCAATACACTTTTATCTTTAGCAAAGATTTACTTTTTACAGAGGACCTAATATGGAGTAGGGCCATCTTTTGCCTTCAGAACAGTTACAATCCTATTTAGAATGGTGTCATTAAAGTTTGGATCTGTGTGAAGAAAGTTGAGGTTTTTCCTACAACAGTACGCCTCATGAACTTGCCTTTGAAAGCAAACTGAGTTTGCTCCACCACCACGCACACACAGCAAATAACTGTACAGATCTTGTTGATACCCTGTTCATATTACACTCAAATGCTGCACCTTAAAAGATTACAAATGGTTCACCTTTTAGTGCTATTTACCTTCTACTGTTACATTACAAAGTATTATAAACATTACACTGTTCATATATATATACTGTATCTGTTCTGTGTGCTACAAATATCCTGTTCTCAGTCAGTCTTTGCATGTACAGTCATATTGTCAATATCAATGCCAAAATTTCACAACGTTTGCCAGGGTATGCAAACTTATGAGCACAAATGTATGTACAAAAAAGACATCCACTGATGTCTACCAAGACCACTTTACTTTATTTCTTTGCTCAGAGGACCAGTGTTGTGCTCCTTAAACTGAGATATGTGTTCCAGTCCATTGGATACAAGTGATTTTCCAAATGGCAGCCCTGCCATAAATACCAGCTTTGTGAGGCTGTACTTTTAGGGCATTGTGCAACTGTCCTGTTAAGTGTCCGTCCATCCTTGTTGGTCTGCTTTGGCTCTTTGAAGATGCAATTCTTCCATGATTTTTTAGACTGTTTCACATGATGCATTGCATTGTTTAGCAGTTTTCGTGACCGATGCACTTGCAGTTTGGGAATGGATTATTTAGGCTCACTGGGGGTTCGAGCCCTGGCTTGGCTGATGTCTGTGCCCTTGCAACTGTCCCATGCTAGCCTATGCTTCCTACTGTCCTGTCATTAAAATAATAAGGCATCAATAAAAATGTTTTCCCCACTTTTGCTGTTCATGAGGAAAAACATTTAAATTCTCTTGAATTATACAGAGTTGTTTTGAATTACCAAGAAACTTTAGATTAAACAGATTTTTTTGGGGGGGGGAGATTTTTTATTTTGGTTCTGTACTGTAGCACTTTATTTTGAGGGTACTGTCATAAATCTCAGATTAACCGTTTGGAAATCATAGCACCTTTTGGACACAATGCATTCTCATGGCGATACGTGGAAAATGGAAATTTCTGAACATTACATAGACAGACTTCTGATATGGGCATTCAAATGTGAGCTTTTGTACATATTGAATCACTGTTCTATTGGAATTTCAAAGAATAGACCAATCAATTACAATTTCAATTTGGGGAACGTTCAGTTCAAACATAACATGCTATGTTAGTGAGGTTAATGTTAGGGTGAGATGAGGTTAAGGCTAGGATAAATAGATGTTTTTTACATTTCACTACCGTATGAGGCTTTACGTTTCCCTTACTTCAGAAATGTACACTTTTACAATGTTTTATGTATCGCTAGGAGAATAGACCACAGGACGAGCTTCCGTTTTGGCAAAGTGATGCAAATGAGGAAGTGCCTTAAACCTGCATTCTATCTGAATTCCAGCTGGGGGCGATACGTCTGGTTGCAAAATAGCTCGGTTTCTGTAGAAGTCTATGAGAATTTAAGCCACTTCTCACTTGGTTTATTACTTTATTTTCATAATGAGTATATAGTTTTAGTTGCTAGATTTTAGCCTTCTGCAATGCACAACTATATAGATAATAGATTGAATTATGGTCTTGTCAATATTAAAATCTGTGATAAAGCAAAGGGGCATTTTGGGGCGTGGCTATGATGTGATTGACATTGCCTGTGGCAGTGAGAGTGTGTAATGTAACGTAGAGCATAAGCAGCGTTGCCAACTCTCAGCTAACTTCACAGTGAAATACTGCATCTTGTCTAAAATCGTCACATCTGCAACCATGATGCCTGCACCTATAAATGCAAACTTGACAACTCAAATTGAATATTCACAGACCAATGGGTGACGTCACACATGTTACATCCAGTACTATATATGGTCTAAGGAATTGACTGTTGTACATAGTCCCTGCCCCGTTTGCACATTTCAACAGAATGTAGAATAAAGTAATAATTGTTAATATTTAGTTGCATGTGCTTTGCATGCAATGACTACTTGAAGTCTGTGATGCATCAACATTACCAGACGCTGGGTATCTTGTCTGGTGGTGCTTTGCCAGGCCTGTACTGCAGCCCTTCAGTACCTGCTTGCTTCTGGGTCTTATTGACTTCAGTCCCCTTTTCAGCATGTAAAATACATGTTCAATTGGATTCAGGTCCAAACATATTATGTTCAACCTCAACTTACCTGGTAATATGGTAAATCATTTTCTAAAGTTTACATTTGTTCTTATACAATATCGTACAACAATCAAAAAAATTGGGATTTCCAATAGTTTTCAATGAGTATCCTCTTGTCGTTAGCCTATTTCAGTCTTTGATCGTTATAGTTTTGTGAGGGCATCCTATGTCTCCTAGTCCCTTTCTCACACACTTATTTTCCATTATAAAATTGAAGGATTGTGAACTATGACCATTGGTAAAAAAAAGTGCAGCTTGTCATGGACAATAAAATCAGCCACCTTCATTCCAGCTTCAGTGAGTTGAGACACAAACTTCTGAAGGATAATGTTCACATTAGAGCTTGATTCATTCTATGTCCCCCATTCATTGCCCTCTGTGAAACTAAGTGAATATCATAGCCCAAGAATTACATCCTGCATTAGACAGGGCCCCTTTCATAGGGAACAAACGCCTAGCATACATCACTAAACAAAGGCCCACTCTGAAAGCCCTTGATTAGACTGTTGATTATTCTTTATTGAAAGAGCATACATAGTCCAATATGAATAGCACTATTAACCTTGGGTTCATTGAACATTTTCAGAAGGTTAGGTTTCAGTCATTTTGAAGTGAACACTTTTCTATTTGATTTAGCCATCGAAAAGGGCTAGTGGAAAATGGCCAATGTGTTCATGGGGAGCTGTAGCTAGCAACTTCAAGTGTGCATTTGTTTTAAGAAACTAGGCACTTTTGGTGTTGTGTCAAAGACTTACGATGGTGACACTGCAGAATACTTAACAGACTCAGCATAATGACATGGATACTAAACGTAAACAGTATACTGTAATTAAAATGACTTGGTGCAATTGAAAAAGTCTTCAGGTTGAGTCTACTGGCTACCACACCGTAGCAGCATGAATGTAATCCATGCATGTGGGCAGACACTGGGTGTGGCTGACCACCTGAGAGTGAAGTCTTACATTTCAGTCATGTACTGTATGTGCTCAAAAAAAACCTAACAACATCATTTTGATTAGGTTCAAATGAAGCAAATAAATTTGTACTTTATTGTCAATTTATTCCCCACTACAACAGTTTGCCATAGGTTCACAGCATCTTTAATTGGATTGTAGACATGAGTTGCAATACATCCCTTTAGGGTAAAGAAAGCCAATGCATTATGTGTAGTAGACAATGAGGGTCAAATGTGGACATAATTTTGCTATGAAATGCCAAAGTTTTTGACTAATGGTCTAAATCATAACGGATGCGTATACATTAACTGGCACAGTGAACCAACACACTGAGCAGAACAAAAATATTGCTTACCGAAGTAGTAGATAATGCAGTTATGGTTTATTGTCCATTATTAATGGGTTTTTCTTTTGCCACAAACTACAAGCATATAGTTTCTCTATTTCAAGATGTTTTAATATCCTTCCACTTAAAATGTGCTGAGATGAAGTAGCCAAGATTGAATGTGAGTCGTGATATGGGAGCATTGTATGTCACCGCGGTATTCTGTCACATCGGTAAAATGCACTGTAGATACGTCATGAATAGCCAAGTGCAGCACATATTGATCTTTTGATGGATATCTGATGACAGGTTTGGACGCCATGACAATCCTGCTAGTGATCTTCATCACTATTCAAAGACAATTAACGAGTGGAGCGCTCCGGTGCAGAAGGATAATCCTTTTACTAGGCTTCCCCAGGGCTCCCCAATGGATAGCTTCGTCCAGAATATTGACTGTAGCCACTCTAGTCCAGCCCTAAAATTGTCTAATATTGATTTCCTCCTTTGACAGTTGTTGGTGGTAAACTTAATCAGACTGACCTACGATGTCATATGAAGATCGCTGCTGTTAAACACAAGTTGCTCATTCCCATGATTTTGTTTCACTGCTATAATTGTATAAAGTTGCTACTAGCAAAATAAATCAATAAGGATAGTGCATGCTTAGCCCTTCAGGTCCTCTGGCTGATTTAGTGATCAAGTGTACAAATGTACATGGCAGAGTACAGTGACAAGTGTCAAGGAATGGGTCAACTAAATATAATATGGGATCAATTATTAATGAATAATGACTAATTGAGTTGCAGAGTAAAAAAATGCCATGTATTACAAATACTAACATTCTGCTCACAGGTTTCTTATCTTTGACCTGGATTATGAATGACTTATGGATTGCACCTGGTATTACAATTATGTTTTAAACCTTTGTTACTCCTCTTTACTTCCTTCTAAGATAACTGCAAGACTTCTTTTTGATCAATGGTTTTTTTAAACCAGCATTTGAAATATTTTCAGAGGACCCCTGTAGTGACTTACCATCTGGACTAAATAAACACTTGAAAATAATTAGTGCATTGAATTAGCATTATTTTCAGAGAATAAACAGAAGAAAAGATACTGTTAAAAAACAATTGGATCAGCTGTTCCTGGTTGCAGGTGGCACATATATGAAACCACAAGTACAAAAAAATAATTTACCAATATTACATTTAATACATTTTAGGCTTATAATTGCAAATACATTAAAGGGTCCATTATTACATTCCATTGTCGGTAGAACGGCTTTACAAAAAAGGTTGCTACTGTTGATTATTTGACAAGCTATTCACATCTTAGGGAGAAGTTCAAAGTGTATCTGTATCTGACCCTTTTCTTAACAGAACGTGAACCTTTCTGCTTCTGTGTGATTCCCTCCATCAAAGCACTCTACATGAATATTCAGCGGATGAGCTATTGATAAATTTGTAATGCTGACGAAACCCTTGTTGATGAAATTCAGTGCAGTAGGATTTTGTAATTTATAATATAGACAGAAATAATGGTTGGACACGATGGCTGTCTGACAATCGACAATGCATTAATACGCCTAGGTGATCAAGAGGCCTTACTGAAAATGATCTGGGCACTAAATCAGCATGATTAAAACACTCCAAATGATGTCTGTTACGAAACTGATCAAGCATTCATTTAAAAAAAATTGAAAAAGGTGTGTCAAGACATGAATTAGTGAATAGAAGATGTCATTTTATGTGCTAAAAAGTTGGAATCAAAGTATCAAGTGAATTCTATAGAGCCTTTATCTAACGGAGTGCTTCAATCAATAGCTTTTTTTCTTACAAAAGGTGGGAAATGTTCGTTAGACTATATGAAACTCTTAATGATGGTTAATCCTTAATGGAGTTGTAGCACAGAGTCCATCAGTCACTGCCCAGGCAGATATGGGGCTGGTTTGTTTAGTTTCAAAATATACCCAAAAGTTTGCATACCCGGGGAGAATTGATAATACAGTTAATGTTCCATTTTTTATTTTATTCATAAAAATATTTATAATTCATTAAAAAAAAGGATTCAAACAAAGCAAAATGTATAGTTATTTATTTTCACCATTTCACTGACCTTGGTTACCTTTCCTCTCCAGATGAAAGAGATAACAGCCTGATTGATTATCTTGAAAAATGACATAGGTAAAAACAGAGGCACTGGAAAAGGTACATACATTTGGGAAAGCTATTCATTTTTACAGCATTGGTCTTTCCTACAAGTGACAGAGGTAGGTTGCCCCACCTTTGAAAATCAGCTTTCATCTGAATGAGAAGGGGGAAAGTTTGCTGAGAAGAGATCGGGCAGTGTGTGAGTCACATTCACTCCTAGATAGATAGAAGCCAGCGCAATTGAGTTGAAAGGGCAACTATGCCTGCTGAAGCTGTAATGCAACTGGATTATTGGGAAGCACTCACTCTTTTAAATATTAAGCTTGTAATCAGAGAAAGAACAAAAATTCTCCAAAATGGACAGAATGGCTGGTAAGGATGTTGCTGCGTTATGCTCGTACAACAACAATTCCTTGGCATATAATGTTTGCCTATGTTCAATTCCCTGCCAAGATACACCCTGGAAACAGGATGAAGCATGCAAAGTGACTGAAAGTGATTCAATAGCGAAGACTAAGGGAGATAGAGGGCAACCCTGCCTGGTCCTGCGTTCCAGGGCAAAATAGGCAGAGTGTGTATCATTGCTACAGACACTGGCCTTTTAAGGATGCATACAGAAGCCGGATCCATGAGCTGAATTTGCCCAAACTTTCTGAAAGCAGCTAATAAGAATTCCCATTCAATTCTGTCAAAAGCCTTCACTGCATCAAGTGAAACCAAAAATTCAGGGGAAGGGAATTATTTGGAGTAAATGATGTTGAACAGGGTCCGAATATTAACAAATGACTGTCTATCCTTAATGAAACCTATCTGTTCCTCTGAGATGACTGAGGGGAGGAGCCCCTCCAGATGCCTTGCTAGCAATTTTCCAAGCACCTTTACATCAACATTGAGGAGGCTAAGGGGCCTGTATGAAGAGCAGGATGTGGGGTCTTTCCCGTTCTTAAGAAGAAGTGCTATAGAAGCTTGTGTTAAGGTTGGGATGAGCATGCCACGATCCAATGACTCATTGTACATCAGTAGGAGTAAGGGGGCCAAGTGTGAGTAAACTTTCTTAAAGAATTCAGTTGAAAACCCATCCGGACCTGGAGCTTTGCTGCTTTGCATGGATTTTATGGACTCAAACACATCCTCAAGCCTCATAGGGGAATCAAGGTCATCTGCACTATCTGCAGCAACACTGGGGGTGTCTAACACATCCAAGAATTAAGTCATGTTAGCAGTGTCTGCTGGGAACTCAGATGTGTAAAGTGAAGAATAAAAGAATGTAAATGCATCATTTATCCCATCCGGGTCCAAAATTTTACACTTAGATGAATCTTCCATCTGAGGGATCAGACCAGAAGCAGCATGCCAGTTTATTTTATGTGCAAGCAGGCGGCTTGCCTTGGCACCTTGTTCGTAGTAGGTGGCACGTAAATGTAAGAGTAACCACTCTATATCATTAGTAGTTAGAAGGGTAAATTCAGACTGCAAGTTCAAATATTGTTTATATAGCTCTGGAGATGGCGTCTGGGCATACATGTATTTGTGATATTTTAGAAAGTTCCTCCAGTTTGGCCCTATGGGCTTTATTTAAGTGAGAGGAGTAAGATATAATCACACCACTTAAATAGTCTGGTAACACTTTACAAATGTGAAATGAATAAACTCAAAAATATATGGACATAAAGAATACAATGCCAAGAAACATCTAAATAGATCAACCCAGTCAGCTAATGCCAATGATCCTGGCTGATGGAGAAGACCAACTAAGGTAAGTATCCTATCTGAAACATAGCAGTAGAGATAGATGTGGGCTCACTATTTGGCAATCTTCAGGGGACAGTTACCCTTTTTAAACCATTTATAAACCCTTTATCAGGGTCATTGAGAATGGCTTTGGTATCTTGGCTGCACGCTGGAGGGTTTTCCAGAAGCCCATGGAGTTCCCCCCAGACAAAGTGGTTAATGTTGTGTAGGCATGTGTTGCTCTTCACAACATGTGTAGTAAGGAGGTAAAAGGATACAAGTAATGTGCACTTATGAAGTTAAAGCATTAATGATTCATATATTACCTTTTCTTCCCTGTTGCAATAGTCTGAGTTAAGAACGGAGAAATGCTTAATAAATGCGTATAGAGGATTGATAGAATAGACGTGTTTCCTATCTAACTATCTGACCTCATAATGATCATTGATCCGTGTGTGTAAACAGCTACAGAAGAAATATTACAGCAACCCGGGAAAACTTAATCGCTACCCGCGGTAGTCAGAAAACAGTGCGTAGGCAACCTAGCTTGAACTGAGTGTGAGATAAAGGCTGAAACATAGAGCAGGCCGCAACAAGATAGCTTACGTTCCCATTAATGTCTCCACCGGAGAGGTTCTGGGAAATGATTTAGAATGTCTATGACAGAACTAAGTAAGTGAGGAATATTTAATTCCAGTTAAAAGGCGTCGAAGTACAACACTTTAACCGGACACAAAATTATACAATAATACCAAGAATTTCCTGTCGTCTAACACTTCTGAATATGATCTACGATACCAGCATACCAAATAGTGATCACTTCCTTGGCGGTGATAGAACATACTGGCTAGGCACCCCCACATTACATAATTCAATTATGCACAGTCACGCTGGCCCCAGCCTTGGTATCAACAATAGAACAGTGTTAAAACATTTGAATATCTTCCAGAGGGGGGAGCTAGCATTTGTCTTCTCCTAGCAACCGTAAATCTCAGAATTTCTCCCAAATTACGTTCTCAGGAAACTATTTTGAAAACCTAAATTACTTTATATGCCAACATTATTAGGGTGTTTTTACGTTTGAACTGCACGTTTTGTTATTAGGCTATATTTGTACTTCAAAGGTTAGGTAGGAGGATAGTAACGGTTAAGGTTAGGCATGAGGTTACTAACAGTTAAGGTTAGATATGACGTTACTGAGGTTAAGGTTAGAATTAAGGTTAGGGTTAACATTACAAAAACCGACAATTGCCTGTCTGCATGACGCAAGCAATGTAGAACAAAACACACACAAAAGGCTGGTCTGTATTTGAACTCGCGAACACTGGCATGCAAGTCGCAGATTTATACGCCCATCCACCATCCCCGACCTCCGCCCTAGCAAAAACTATGCTACTTACATGCTACGTCATGATCTTCATATGTTCATATTGAACGTTATTCGAGTGTTTAATTTAGTTCCCTACAAATGTAATTGACCCTCTCATACGATCATATTTGACATATTTCGGTTTTACAAAATAGTTCCCTCAGAACGTATTTAATGTGATTTAGGGCTGCTCCTAGAAACCCTGTTGAGACAACATAAGACCTGTATAACCTTTTACAAGTAATAATACCAAACTCCCTTTATGGGTGGATCTAAACCAAAATCACATATGAAAAGGCTTAAATGTGTGACATACATTGGGGTTTGCCCCCTTCCCATGAATCTTAATTAATCCCAGGAAATCCTTTGTTAGATGAGGAGTGATGGGAAGCCAGCTGTTGAAGGAGTCATTATTTGGTCCTATAAACATTAATTTCCCACTACAGATTGCCCGTTTCGTCGCCAGGTCGGCCGCGAGAGGAAGACCGTCAAAACGCACTGGAAATCATTGTGGGATAGTTGAGATTTTTAATAAGGACCAGAAATAACAGCATTGTGCAATGTTTATAGTCACACTGATGAGGCTGGTGCTAGATGTTATCCCAACAGGTGTAGTTACGGATGGTGGCCAGGTGGAGGCGCTGGTCAGGACCTCTGCTACTATTAGTTGGTGTCCTGTGGCAGTATGTTTCACCTCTACCAAAGCTTCTGTAGGTGACCATGTGCTTCCCAGCTAGAATGTCTTCCCCCCGCAAGGGTGCAATGTCAGGTTCCCATGAGTAGAGTGGGGTTAGCAGGAAATGTTGATCGCCCGTAGTTGAGAGTTCAGTTCACAAATACACCACTCACTTTTAAACATTTTGATAGCAGTTAGCATGGATATGTGATGAATGTAACATTATGTAACATTGTTAGCCTTGTACAGTTAAAGTTAATTGATTTTAAGGTATTACATGTGTACAATAATATTTTGTATTTACCAACATGAGAGTCTCATTCAAAAAAACAGCCAGTGAAGTGATCCCATAAGATTACCTGGTCCTTAATGACCAGGCCTATAAGATGAACGGTGGAACAGTTGGGGAAGCCCCTGCTCGGGAAAGACAAAAGAAAAAAATTACATAAAAAGATACAGTTACACATTTCCCTGGAATAATACAATCAATCACAGTGGACAACCATTCATCATGGTAAATTCTGTATATTATCAACCTTGAACCAATTGTAGTTTTAGGGGAAGCAATAAAATTAAAGACTGCATGTCATGGTGAGATCCAAATAACTCTTGCAGTGAACACTGTCTGTGCATACATTCTACAATCCAAAAATTGTGTTCTGTTGTGCATGTCAGACTAAAAAACATTTTTCTACATTTAAACAGGGTTTCCCGCATCTGTCCTGACTGATAAGATGATGTCATTTGTATGTGTTAGAGCCTGGGAACCCGTAGCCCGTTTGATAGTCAGTCTGAGCCGTGCAACATTAATGTTAATTAATCTATAGTTGTTATAAAATGAGTTATCAGCCCCTAAGAGGCCAGTAACATCTGAATTTAGGCCACGCCTTGTGAGTGAGTGGCTCGGACAGCTAGTCTGTCCTGGTAATCTGGATTCCGAACGAGACCAGTAAAATCCTAATATAGGCCACACCTTGTGAGTGGCTCGGACAGCTAGTCTGTCCTGGTGATCTGAAGTTAGGACCTCAGTGTGTGACTCTAAGCCCAGAGTTTGTTCTGTCCTCACTGCTACAATGAGCCTTGAATGCTGACAGGACGCTGGAGTGGTTGTAAGACACATGGATCATAACTAAATATGCATTAATGTAATGGGGTCATGTTAATGTCTCTATTAACAAGACCCCTGTTAGGGACCAAATATGGTTTTTGTCACTATGTCGGTCTGTGGTACTCGCATGTAGTAAGGTTAAAATACCTGTAGTGTGGATCATCTTTGCGTGTATCCAGTGTGTGGTTTAGAGTCACACAACCCAACACAGTTGTAGTAAGGGGGTAAAGGTATACAATTAAGATGCACTTATGAAGTTAAAGCATTAATAATTCATATATTTCCTTTTCTCCCCTGTTGCAATAGTCTGAGTTAAGAACGGAGAAATGCTTAATAAATGCGTATAGAGGATTGATAGTATAGACGTTGTTATTTCCTATCGAACCATCTGACCTCATAATGATCATTTATCTGTGTGTGTGAAGAGCTACGGAAAGAAATACCAGAGCGACCCAGGAAACTAAAGCGTTGCCCGCGAGTCAGACACGGTGCCTAAGCTACCTAGCTTGAACTGTGTGCGTGATAAAGGCTGAAACTTCAGAGCAGGCCGCAACAAGATAACTTACGTTCCCATTAATAACTCCACCGGAGATGTTCTGGGAAATGATTTAGAATGTCTATGACAGAACTTAGTAAGTGAATAATATTTAATTCCAGTTAAAGGGCATCGAAGTACAACACTTTAACCGGACACAGAATTACACAATTATACCAAGAATTACATGTCGTTTACACTTCTAAATATGATTTACGATCTAAGCATGTCTTATATGCCACAGTCTGTCACAACATTTAGTCAACACATTTGCTATGGCACGCACTAACGTGTGGCCAGGAGAGTCGTTAAATAGATCTCATCAGTTTAACCTTAAACAAAGACTTATATTTCCCCTCGAGAGGGGACGCCCACAACTCCCGCTGCATACGAAATACACATCAGTTCACTGGCTGGAATTGGAGAACAAAAGAGTACATTAACAATTAGATTATGCGTCGCCTTGGCGCCTCGGCGCATCCGGGCTGTAACAAAGGACTGGGTTATAACATTTTAATATCTTCCAGAGGGGGAGCTAGCATTTGTCTTCTCCTAGAAACCCCGTGGAGACAACATAAGACCTGTACAACCTTTTACAAGTAATAATACCAAACTCCCTTTATGGGTGGATCAAAACCAAAATCACATATGAACAGGCTTAAATGTGTGACATACATTGGTGTTTGCCCCCTTTCCATGAATCTTAATTCATCCCAGGAAATCCTAGTGATGGGAAACCAGCTGTTGAAGGAGTCATTATTTGGTCCTTTAAACATTAATTTCCCACTACACCGTACATACCTGCCCTGTGTTCTGCCCAAATGGAAACATCTGGGTCTGAAAAGTCACCTGTAGGGACAGTTAGTTTGTGCAAAGCAATGACAAATTCATGATGTGTTCTATTGTGTGGAGCAACCAACATGTTTGTAGCATGTCGGTGGCACCAATCAGAACTGTTGTGTTGTAACTTATTTGAGTAATGCCACTATTAATAATAATGGAATAGAGATTGTTAAATGAGTGTGTCTGGGTAAACCAGTGTTGGAACCCGAAATTTTAAATGTATGTGAATGGATGCTGGGAATAGCATCCATTTTGTGTGTATGGGACAAACCATCCCAGACCCTTCTGTACCCCCGCATTCGTGGGGCCTGTCATATTCGGCAGCCAGGTCTGGTCTCCGTCAGCACTGCTTCATGGGAATTGTTGTTTTCTCTGAGAACTCAAAGGCATGTTTATGATACATTTTTATAATGGGCTACTGTAGTGAGCCCAGAGATTTGCTATCACCTAGAACACTCCCAGGTATTTATGTAACCAATGAATCCTGCTACAAATTAGCTTACAGTTTGATAATCAGAGACGCATACCTCCATGAGTAGTACTCTGAAAAACCCTGGTTGGAGCAGTGTGGCTCCTGTAACAGTTGACACCTTTGAAAGCTGACCCCCCGTGCTAATAGCCTCAACTCCTATCCATCTGCTGCTCAGAGCAGTGGTTCTGAGTGCATCACAGGAGATATCATACCACTATTTCCTATAGGGTGTGAAAGTTTTTGTGGGGTCTGAAATCCCACAACCTGTGTAAGTTGCCCGTTATACTGTTGAAACAATTGTCTTATTTGGTCTAGCAGACAGTGGGCATAAGATTTTTTCTTAGGCCTACTTTTGGTGTGTCCAACATGCTTTTTTGTCTGAGAATTGCTCCATTTGTCTTTCTAATAACAATTTACTTTGGTGTGGCCTTTCCTGTGACAAAATGAATAACGTGCTATTGACTGTGCTGGAGTTGTTTTCGCTCCCCCCATTCATCCCCTGGAACATAGCTGATGCTATACGTTTGCTCTCTGGTTTTGTGACCTTTAACCTCTTTTCAATGTTCATAACCCACTCAACCAGAGAATTGAACATATTTTGTGGGGGACCTATACCGTAGTTGAATGCCTGTTGCACGTGTGGGCCAGCATTGTTTTTTAGCAGTTCCAACAGGATGTCAGCATCGCTCGTAGGGTGCTCTAAACCACTAAATTCCTGAAACTGTTGCCAAACTGATTTGGCAAATGCCTCAAATGGTTCTGTGCCTTGTTTGAGCTCTAACATCTTGTTCCACGCCACGGGTGTCGGACCTCTCAATGTTATTAAGCAGGCTTTAAGACATGCCATAACTTCCTGGTCACTTTCTTTGTTGCTTAGCCTAGTCGTAATTTGTCCGTTTCGCAATTCATCTGACATTTTAGCCATTAAGTCCTGTGGGATAGTTACAAATACTACCTGCCAGATATCTCTCAGCTCTAAACTGAAAACCTCGGCCTGCATCAGTAGTTCTTGTCAGTACATTTCGAACGGACCACTCCTAGGTAACATGCCAATAGCACCCATGTGTGATTTACACTCTTCTTGGTTGAACTCCTGCTTACTTGTGACTCATGTCCCTCATGGTCCTGAACAGTTTTAAGGACGGATATTTTTGCAGGTTTCTTGCTTTTAACAATACTGGACCGTCCCCCCATGGCCTGCAGGGATCGGAGGAGCCCTGATGGGTCGTCTGTGTCAGTTGGCTCGCTTTTAGTCCATGCTGCCTTGCACGCATTTGTTATTAAGTCTTCCATTGACTCGGACTGGCTATTGTTACCCGAGGGTTTACTTTCCGCTGCCTTTTGTTTGATGGCTACTGTCTGGATACCTAACGTGTCGCAGCAGCTCTCTAAAGCGGTCACATATTTGCGACTCTGCATCAATGCAGTCTTTACCGCCTTTAATTTTTCATTCGATTCCTGGTTTTGTTGTTCCAAATCTCGCTTAACCAAGTCAAAAGCATTCACTTTAGCCTGTAAGAGTTCCACTATAAGTTTACTGCGGTTATCGTCCATCAATTTCTTAACACTACCTTTATATTTCGTCAGGGCTGAAATGTTTTTGAACATTAAATAGCCAAGCGCCGAGTGTATCTTTTTGTATTTGTTCCAATTGATTAATTTAAATTCGTCCGATGCGTACCAATTAAGTATGCTTTCGTTTGAAGCGATTAGATCCAAACCATGTGCGTATAACATCGTGAGTGTAGGGTTAACCTTATTTTCCCAAGCTTGTAGAAGGAGAACTATTTGTGGGTCCTCTGACCCTATGCAATCTTTGTTCAACCGAAACATTGCAATGTTCGTATTATCTTAAAAAATTAGTAGTCTAGCGAGAACATACAGTGGTTTCTATATGTAAATACAAGCAAACATTTCTTTGAGCCTGTAGGACGGTTACTCACCGGTGCTGCAGAATCCTTAGTTGTTCCCTGGCAGGAAACAGTCATCCAGAGAGGTTGCCTGAACTGAGCTGATCTTGTGTTATGTGTAATACCAGCCTGATCTCACCCCAAGGCGTACATATAACACAATGTTGGTTTTATCGTGCCATAGAGACGCTAAAATAACTTTTTGCGTGGTATAGATACGCCAAAGTGGCGTGTAATATGTACGCCAAACTTTGTCGTGTTATAAATACACAAATATCATATCTAAATATTCACCTAACATTTACACTAACCTTAACCACACTGATGTCTTACCTAACCTTAACCACTCTGTGTAAGGTGTTGCCTAACGTTTACCGTTCCCAATATAAATTTATGACGTCTCTATGGCACGCAAAAATTCAATTTGGCGTATGAATAACACGAAAATACGCAAAGGGGTGCGTTTAGGTTCGTAATACTGTAGTCATATAATGTAGTTATACTAACACTGTTACCCTTGTGTCTGTAATTTCTTACATATCATTGTTGTATTGGAGTGATAATGAAAGTAAAAAGAACTACACAAACTCAAAATAATAAATAAATAAAGGGGGTCCTTAATATAAACAAGGGCTATCACCTCCTCTTAGAGTCAATTGGATGCTAAAACGTAAGCCAGGTGGTAATAACATGTACTTTCAGTGTCCTTGTGCACTTGGCTTCTATTATTGATTGTATGGCAATTTATCCGTAAGAGTGTACAACTGTAAGTATTTATCTTAATAACTTAATAATAATCTGTTTGTATAACTAAATGCCGTTTAGAGCGGCACATCATTTCACTTGTCTTTGACCACAAAAAGTACAGACAGTGCTTACGTAAATCTGAGGGTTTTTAATTAAAAGATAAACAATAAGATAATGCCTGTAACAACAATACACTAATGACTTTAAAATACACACAATGAAGTAGAAAATATAAAGACAAAGAACGCTTATAAAATGTGCTACATGATAGTAGGACTAAAAAGCACTATCAAAAAAGGTGCATTCAAATGTGCATTTGAGATGCGACATTCAGCGCGGGTGCTGCTGAGTGTGCTCAAACACCATCTGGTACAATTTTTACTTCAGCCGGTCATGCACCTGTGGATCCAAATTCTCCATCAAGTCCGCAAGGACTTTGAAAAAGCCCCCCATAGGAGAAGTTGCAAGACGCAAACACTTCTCCTGGCTCTCCTTATATTCGGTCCACAAATTCTCACTCTGCTCCTTCAGCTGTGCCAGATGGGTGCCATCCATCTTTTCCTCCTCGTGGTTT
>JACXGM010019754.1:0-18223 GCA_016801145.1 Umbra pygmaea
GTACCTAAACAACGATCAATATTAACCAAATTTCTCTCTCATATTGCTCATCATAACCACTGAAAATTATAAAAACAACTAACCCAAATTCCAATTATTTTTTATTTTTTTATTTTGCTGATCCGAAAAATGATCCGATCCGTGACTCTGATCCGAAAACCGATCCGATCCGTGAGTTTCATGATCCGTTGCACCCCTATTGGTTTCTGTAATAGTCAATGAGAATGACAAACACGTCTCACTTGATTTATTAACTCAATAAACATAATGAGTATATGGTCTCAATCGCTAGATTTAAGCCTTCTGCAATTTATCATGATGTTCATTTTTTTAATTATGTTCTCGTTGATTTTAATATTGACGATAAAGCAAAGGGACATTGAGGGCTTGGCTATGGCATTTGTTTGTAGGATAAGACACTCAAAGGAGTTGGCAGTTCAGTTTTTCCGGTAAGTAACGTTACATTTTGTTTAACATTTTGGTTTTATATTGTTTTTCGTTAGCATCCCAATTAATATCAGTTAGCTATCTAGATTACTCCTCCCTCTCATCTAAAATCGTCACATCCGCAACCAAGATGTCTGCGCCCGTAACGGCAAATACAATGACCCAAATCAGCTCTTCACAAACCAATGTGTGATGTCACACATGGCTCCATCCAGTGATTATACAACCTATGCCTCCTACCGCTGGAACAGACCTCGCCAATGGTGTTGATTTAACATGACACCACTCTACACTGTTGAGTGACAGAGAGATGTGGACTTGAAGCTGAAATTTGTCAACTTTTACCAATCACATTAAGACAGATTTGGCCTCTCCTACTTTTCAATCCTTCCTCACTAAATCCACACAACAATGCAAGAGCCTCATTAATCTCTATCCTACTCTGGTCTAGACTGCTTTTGAATTAGATGAAAATTAACTTAAGAATCTATATTGGAATATTAATAAATAGACTTAGTAATGTGTTATTTGCAACTACCTCTCCCAACTCCCAAAATGCTGAATGTGTATGCTGATTCCTGTTTTTATATGAACCCTGTAGGGCCTTGTCCATGTTAAAAGATTTGAGCAGGCTGTGCCATTCATTTCCTATGGTGCAGGCATTTGCTCCCAACCTAGTGTTGTCTCTACCCTAGGCTCATAAACTTGCTCAGAGAGCAGCTCTTCACTGTGCTCAAAGCTCTAATATTTTCAACTCTGACCCCCCTCCAAAGCTGGCCTCCCGAAGCGTAACTAATGGCACTGCAGTGCATCTGGACAGTATTCACAGCACTTTATCCACATTTTGTTATGTTACACCCTTATTCCAAAGTGGAAAAAAAATCATTATTTCCCTCAAAATTCTACAAACAATACCCCATAATGACAATGTGAAAGAAGTGTGTTTAAAATCTTAGCAAATTTATTAAATATAAAAAACGACAAAAGCACATGTACCTAAGTATTCACAGCCTCTGCTCAACCCTTTGTTGAAGCATCTTTGGCAGCAATTACATCCTCAAGTCTTTTTGAGTATGATGTTACAAGCTTGGCACACCTGTATTTTTGGGAAGTTTCTCCCATTCTTCTTTGCAAGACCTTTCAAGCTCCATTAGTCAATTGGGTTCAAGTCTGGGCTCTGGCTGGGCCACTCAAGGACATTCACAGAGTTGTCATGTAGCCACTCCTTTGTTATCTTGGCTGTAATTTTATGTTTGTCCGAGTAGAATGATCAACCATTTAACACTGAAACCGTATGATGATATGGGTAAGACGTGATTGGCATGAAATAATTCACAATGTAAAATAACTAGTATCCTGCTAGCTAGCTCCAGTGCTATAGCTTTGTTAGAATGTGCCCTACATGTCCACAGCGGAGAGCAAGGCGGGAAAAGCTGGTCATGGACAAGTCCCTTAAGGCAGTGCACCCAGTGCAGAATTCATCCCTTGATAGAAATAATGCATTACATCCCACATTTCAATGGCGGAGTAACATCTGTTGTTGTGCCATTCAGCTAGGCAATTAAACCTAATTGCACCTGTAAGACGATCTGAATAAGCGTGTCTGATAAACTGAATTGTAAACGGGGAAATCCATTTTTTGTATGCACTGGGGCTTTGAAGATACAGACGCAATGGTAAAGGCATGTACACACACACTGATACATACACAATCCTTCATTCCTCTTGGAAAACTGGCTACACAGCTGCACCCACTTCAATAGGACCACAGCTCTGATTGAATTTTTCCTGCAACAAGATTAGTGCTGCTGAATTTGTGTGGTTGTGTATATGTGTGGGGAGGTCACAACAAACTTGAGGCAGAGACAGACAGACAAAATCCCAGGACATTACGTAAGGATCACACACACTGCCCTCCAATTTTCTCTGTATGTCTGTCACTAGCTTTCTCTCACTTTGTCTCTCTCTGTATGTGATATATTTAGCCTAACAGATACAAGAGTTTCTCAATGTTTTATTTAAAATGTTAAATTACTTGTGTGTCTGTGAAACATGAAGAAAACAAGAACATTGAGGCATACAAGAGTTTATAAGATCATTTGAGGTGAAACCAACAGAATGAATCAGAAACTAATTGGTGCTAATTTGGTGAACAGCAACATGGTCTATTGTGTGAGTTCCCCGTCTCTCGCTTGTCTATACTACAGGCACAGCATTCAGCAGTTAGTGCAGAATGAAATATCACACGCCACTGAGTATCGACCACCAGGATGTATCTTGGACTCACATACACACGCAGTAAACAAATTACACCCATACAGCAATCACTAAGCCCTGACATACTTGAGTTCCTTTCCTACAAACACGCAAACACACACCTATTTTTTTACACAGGACCGTGTCGAGTTTGCATCAGTTGCTATAGATCTCCAGGACCATAATCACAGGCTGTGCACAAGTGTTCCCAATCACAGACAGTGCCAAAGTTGAATAAATTTTCCCTCAATACACAAAGAATACACCAATTAATAATCGTCCAATAGTGACCTTCATTTGACACAGATACTCTGGCATCTTTATTAAATTAGTCAATACACAAAAAATGTAAACATTGATTTCTAGTCTGGCAAGCATATTATCTCTGACATATGTGGACTGCATCTATTATATAGCCCTAGCACTTTTCTCTGAGCGAGAGAAGGCATGTAGGCTTTGAACGAAGGTACCAATTAAATATGCACTGGATTTTACATATTTCACCCCCAAAAAATAAATTACTTAAGTTAAAAGCCAAGAAAGCCTGTTAATTCCATGGTCGTCTTTGTTAGTTAAAACCTCTAGCTAACGGATTAGCCAGGCTAAAGAATGACCTAACTCTTGGACAGAGAAGAATGAGAAATGCGCTGAAGTCAAAGTGGTAGAAAATTGTTTTTCTATGCTTTTCGAAGCTAGGCAGTGCTGAACGACAAGCAGTTTATTTTACTGGCCCCTATTCAAGCTAGTCTCTACTAATTATTTCAATGTTGGTGAGAGCCGTTAGTGCAGGCTCTGTTAATCTGCCTTGGGGCATTTTCATTCAGCTGTTCTAGTGCAGTGTGAGATGCCCCAGGGGGATGTATGGATCTGTGTTCTGTACTTCTGAAAGTGCTGGATCGCTGCAGTCTGAAGGAGATACAGGGGAGCCCACAGGGCACACATTCACATTTCACTCTTCTCAAGCAAACAAAATGAAACCTCTACCTTTCCCAAGGTGGTTTGTATGTGGATGAATGTGTATTAAAATGGAACAAGACTTTAAGATATGTATTTGGCTCTAACTAAACAACACAGCTAATATATCCTGAAGGGAAGTCAAAAGGCTAACTGAGATCATATGGTTGCATCAATGGCAGTTGGAAGTGGGATTCTGGCATCAGTACAAAATGCTTTGGGCTACTGCTTCCCTTGGATGTTGAAAGTGAAGCAATTTCATTTTGAAAAAAGGCCTCCAGTAGCACTGTATCCAAATCCCCATGAACAGAATTCAGACAGAAAACACATGCAAGTTGGCAAATACAATATATTAAACATTAAAAATAAAATATTAAACTGAAATTATACCCAGCAAGACTTTGCATTAATACTTCTTTGGTCCACATGTTTTCAGACACCAGCAAATGACTAAATGCAAATGTACAGTAAAGCAAAGTATCAAGACTAGACATTATCAATTATCTGCGGATGCACTAACATTGCAAGTAAACATACCCACCTAATAAGAGTCACAATTAAATAAGAAGACTATTTACAAAAAATGCTGTAGTTTCTAAATGTTTTATACTGATAACACTGTCAAATGAAAGCACTTTGAACATGAACTACTTAATTTAATCATGTAAAAGTTGCTGGAACGCTGAGCAAAATAATGTCACAAGCTTTTGTATTGTAATGCATATCCACAAAACAGAATTTATATATGGCAAATTTTACTGGAGATTGATAGCTAGTAGGTATTGGATAATGAAGTGTTGGTGGTAGCTAATAGGGAGTAGATAGTGACGGGTCAGGGGTAGTTAGTAGGGATTGGATAATGACGATACAGTGGTAGCTAGTAGGGATTGGATAATGACGGGTCGGTGGTAGGTAGTAAGGATTGGATAAAGACGGGTCGGTGGTAGCTAGTAGGGATTGGATAATGACGGGTCGTGGTAGGTAGTAAGGATTGGATAAAGACGGGTCGGTGGTAGCTAGTAGGGATTGGATAATGACGGGTCGGTGGTAGGTAGTAAGGATTGGATAATGACGGGTCGGTGGTAGGTAGTAGGGATTGGATAATGACGGGTCGGTGGTAGGTAGTAGGGATTGGATAATGACGGGTCGGTGGTAGGTAGTAAGGATTGGATAATGACGGGTCGGTGGTAGTTAGTAGGGATTGGATAATGACTGGTCGGTGGTAGGTAGTAGGGATTGGATAATGACGGTGTCTCACAGTACAGACATTGCAATTTATTGCCCTGGCCAAATCCGGTATCCTCATGCCTTCTGGAAGCATGCCTAAGACACGTTCATACAGATAAGAAAGGACCCTGGGCATCTTTCTATGGTATTTTTTAGTGTCAGTAGAAAGTTCTCTTTAGTGTCCTTAGTTTGTGAGTGTGTTGCTAGTCATTAAATTTCTTTTACATTTTTCCATCTGCTGCAATAAGGCAATAGTCCAATCCAGGCTCTCATTTGGTGTATTTGGCAATGAGGTGGGAGCAAGGAGAGCTAGTCCTAATCTATAAAACTACATTTCTCTTTAGAAAGTGTTTCTTGGCTTGGGTCTGTCCATGGTGACATTTTTCACAACTACCTACTATAGGCGAAACCATATGTTGCAAATGCTACATAACAGTGCTTTGTTTGCAATGGTTTGAACTAAACAAGGTAAATTTAGTAGCACGCTGGTTTCTTATCAAGGGATTAATTTATTTCACAGTAGATTCTTTCAGTTGGTTATATTGAAATATAACAACATTCTTAGTGTCTATCAATTGGACAAGATAATAAGGCCAAGTTACGTTCATCTATTAACGTCCAAATTATTTTTCTCTGTTTGTTGCATGAAGTGCATCTGTTGTATACCATGAGCTTGCTACTGTAGTTCCAATTGCCATCATGTATATATGCTTTTTGGGTGGAATAGAATTTTAGCTAGTTGGTTAATAGCTCATTTTGGGGGTAGCTATGGTTTCGGTCTTGAGTATTCATCTATGTTGTTGCTGAAACACAAATGCAATATAATAACTTGTCTTGATAGAATATTCTTCAATTTGTAGGAACAGTTATTAGCTAAATGTAGTACCTCTTGCTGTCTTCTTTCATGTATAGATGATTCTTTGTGCGTTAGCCAGCTACATTCATAGCTTGTTTCCTTAACTTGATTTTTTCCAGTATTTTTTGCTATTTTGTCATTTTCATGTCCTACTTCCTGTCTGCAATGTGTTTAGTAAAAAAGGCAAAAGTAAAAAAACATGACAGTTTGAGGCGCGATAGCTCCGGCTCTGATAAACCCACATGGATGAGCCAACACTCATTCTTTTCACCTGATCTTCTTCTTTCCAGTGGAACCAAGTTTTAGTTGCTAGCCGGGAGACTGTGCTAGTCGGGAGACTGTGGAGTGTAAAAACGCTGTAGTCTTTCAAAGATTGCGGAATTTGCCATCTGGCATGCGAGAATAGGGGGTTTTGAGAACTAAACTTATGAATGATTAAATGTATTTCTGAAATTGAATTATGTTAATACAGTACGACTTTTAGTGGCTTTTCATGATAATAATAACACAAATATGTACCAAATATAGTTATTAGTGAAGTGAAATGGTCAATGGTCAATGGTGTATTGAGAAGAAACCATATTATTTTAGCAGATTAGCTTTGCAGATGCATTTGATTCTTTATAGGACATTGGTCATGCTACATTTAATTTAACTTTTTAATTTGTATCCTTTAACTGTTCTCAGTTGTTAAAAATTGAATGGGTATTAGGGGTGGAACGGTACATGTATTCATATTGAACCAAAACAGTACGGGCATCGCGGTTCCGTGCATGAATTTACACAGAGAATACACAGTGTAAAAATTAATCATTTTGCAAGCAAGTTAAATTTATGTAATGCGGAACTACCGTTAGATACGAGAATTGTTTATGGACACCTATCTGTAGCCCCGCGTTAGCTCTGAAGCTAAGTAGTCAAACTCCATATGTATGCAGTTTTTGTCAGGTCGATGGTCCGGTGAGTGAGTCAGATATAGCGGCATAAGGACGAGTATAGTTAGTAGTGATCCACAAGATTTAGAGGACCCGCCAACCTCTAAGATTGCAAGTTTGGGAAAACTTCGGTTTCGCAGTCAGTTAAAAAGTCATTGATTGTATATATCAGTTACAGTAGTACAGGCGATAGAGTGGTGGATAAGATGAGGACTGTGTGTCAGCTTTGTTCAGAATTTGTTGGGTATATGAGTGGAACTGGAAATACTTCTGAAGGAAATCTGACACAATCACCCAGATGTGCTAGCTCAGGGGAGAGACTGTATGAAACTAGATGGTGCAGCTTGAGACATGCACAATAAAAAAACTGAGTTCTGCATTTTTGTTTAGCTTTTCCCTCCATTGTACCGAACTCGTACTGAACCGTGATGTCTGAACCGAGTTATGAACCGAACTGTGACTTCTGTGTACCATTCCACCCCTAATGGGTATATTATTGTTGTCTGCCTTTCGTGTACATGCAAGTGTTTGACACAATATGCACAGATGTGTCTGTATAGTGATATAGATATAGTTTTGGTGTTCCACATTGTATTATGGGCTAAGTTGACGCTTTGCAGGATAACTTGGTCACAGTGGTCACAGGTTGGATGCAGACCATGGCTTCTTCGACTTTGTGCGGGGATCCAGCATGAGGCAGTGCAAATTGACACTATTGTGTGTGGTAATTTGGACAATGCTAATAGTGTATACTCCAGGCTGGGGCAGAAGTAAAGATTGGTTTATTGTAAAATAGGACTCTGTGGGCACTGTAACACAACCCAAGGGAAGGGTAGTTTCATCCAAATATAATTTGAAGTCAAACTATACCTTTTATTTTCTTCCCTAAAACATTTAGGTGGGGACAGTGAAATCCTAAATTTAAAATATAAATCTAAAAACAAAATAGCCTGGCTGAATATTTCACAAACAACCAATTCCTATTATTTTTCAACGGTCCTCTTGAGGACTGGTGAAATTGTAAAATTGATCTAATCTGTTTCTTCATTGCATATGAAATCAGAATAAGGGTTGTGTGTTTGAACAATTGTATAGTGCGAGCGAAAGGATCAGTGTCAGCATGTAAACAATTATTGATTGAGCTAGTTTCAAAACCATGTGCATTCATTTAAAGTTAGACCCTTCATTTAAAGTTAGACCCTTCATTTAAAGTTAGACCCTATTTGTAATATGTGCCAAAAGAGCATTTGTGATTTCAGGCACTGATTCTGGACAAGAAGGCCTGGATCCCAATTGCCATTCCTTTTCATCCCAAAGGTGTTCAATGGGTTTGAGATCAGGGCTCTGTGCAGGCCACTCGAGTTCCTCTACACCAAGTTCTTTGAACAATGTCTTTATGGACCCTTCTTTGTGCACAGGGGCACAATCATGCTGGAACAGGAAAGAGCCTTCCCTAAGCTGTTGCCACAAAGTTGGAAGCACCCAATTGTCTCAAATGTCTTTGTATCCTGAAGCATTAACATGTCCCATCAATGGATCTAAATGACCAACCCTGAAAAACAGCCCCAGACCGTTATCCCTCCTCCACCGTAAGTAGGGCGGTCCACATACTTTTGACTGTCCCAATATTTATGGAAGGTACACTACAGCGTTATCGTGATGCATGTATGTCTGTGTTCACCTTTTAACAAACCAGGTAGACACCAACAGATAGCTATTGAAATCTCACATTTTCAAGATCTTTGGCCAGTCCCATTTAAAGTTTAGGGTTTAGGGTAATATTACAAGTACGATGAAGTACGATTTAAAATTATAAGCAGCGGTTAAGAGAGAGAGAGTACCAGAGAGTTAAGCTAGGCTAATTAGGCGTTACAAAACACATGAACCACTAGAGTGCAAAAGCCAGCTGGCAAGTAACGGTCACAAAATTACATACACAACACTTCCAAAATCTCTAACACATTCAGCATCTGTACCCCAAAAAATATTATATTATAAACAGGGCTGCTGATCATAAAATGTCTACGTCATTATTGTTTCTGTCTAAAAGACTAAAAAAGCTGCATGGTTAGAAGGACAAAATACAGGTCAAAGCCAAAGGTTTGGACAAACGTACCTATTCGGTTGACACACAATTGACAGGTACTGTAAATTGGTAGGAAATATAAAACCATTCTGCAAGAAAAATACCAATTTGTTTGTGTTTGCAACTATAAAAATATCTATATATAAAAAAGTATTTCGGTGACATAGTTATTCTGGGAATGTGTTCATTTTTGATAACACACAAACGTCTGTCATGAAACACATCTTTTCAATACAGTCTGATTAGACAGAGATCTAGAAAAGGAAGGAATAAAGGGAGGTATTTTCAGGAGGAACAGATAGACACTCACTGTCTAGAACCATCGATGTAAGTGTAGGGGTGGTCAGGGAGCTGCTTGGAGAAGGTCAGGTGGACGGATTAGGGATTGGACTCGTGGTTCAGTTCTCTAAGTGTCTGTGGGACACTAGCGTCAGCGTCGGACTCCGGCTCGTTGGTCAGAAAATGGCATAGATGGCTGCTTAGAACACCCCAGCTTTCACCCTACAACACAAGATGGGCAGACAATATTGTAGATTAGGATATGAACCGACAGGCGATGTAAGAAAGAAAAAGATGAAAAGAAAAAAATGTTGCCCTCCTCTCACACACACGCACACGCTCGCACACACGCTTCTATCCCATTGGCAAAGTGAGAGAAGGGAGACAGAACAGAAGCGCTCCAGTGTGTCTGCTAGTAATCCGATGTGAAGTAATCCAGGCAGAGCTGCATCAGAAAGACCTGGAAAAATCTGCTTTCTGGTTCAATCTCAGGTTTTTTATGTGACTTTATTGGCCATGTGACAGATGAAACAGCATGACTCACACACACATGTACACACACACATGCACAACATAAACACACACACACACACACACACATTTGGCAATTTTGTCTCCGTAATGTAAAAAAGATGCAACCTACATTTCCAGAAAACCGATAAGAAAATAACATTACAACATTGCAGCACAATATGAGTCTAACACATCTAACATCTAAATAATAGGTAATTTAGTGTACTGCATTTGCTTTTAGAGAGACTATTAACCTTTACCTGATATGAACAATCCCATATGAGGACATTTTAATTTTCTCTAATATATTCAACATTTCTGCGAAATATTGAAAAGGCCAAGTAGTATTGTTAATATTTTTTTCCCATGAAATAAATTAATTTGTGCATTTAATTTGAAACAAACAACCACATTTTGCCGCCAAAACACAACAAACTAAGTGTAAGGATTTGAGAGACTTTGACACGGGCCAAATTGTGTTGCTAGACAACTGGGTCAGAGCATCTCTAAAACTGGGGTGTTCTCAGGCTGCAGTGGTCAGTGCCTATCAAAAGTGGTCATACAAAGGAAAAGCGGTGAAACAGAGACAGGGTCATGGGTGTCCAAGGCCCATTGATGTACATAGAGAGCGAAGGCTGGCCAATGTGGTCTGATCCAACAGACAAGCTACTGTAGCTCAAATTGCCAAAAAGGTTCATTCTGGATCTGATAGAAAGACCTCAGGACACAGTGCATCACAGTTTATTGCATATGGGGCTGCTGTTTTGGAGGCAAAATGGGGACCTATACAATACTAGGCAGGTGGTCATAATGTTATGGCTGATCAGTGTACATTTGTTTTGAAAATAGATTATTTTGCTAATATTTGTTTACATATTCCAAAATATACATATCAAAATAATATTTTAGAAGATTTAGGAAAGAAACAATACATTTCAAGTTCATTTAAGCATACTTTTCTTTGCTTGGGTAGTATACTGTATATATTATTTTTCCTTTGACTAGAAATAAATTATGAAACTGTTAGTGTCATATTTCAGATAAGTTAAAATATTTGTTGTGTTACACGCTGTATGTCTTTAGTTTGGAGGCTACTAAGGACAGAGCATTCAGGGTCATTCAGGGTCTGTCTCCTAGGCAACCATGTGGAAATGGACTGGAGGGTCAGGGAACACTAAGTCAGTGCCACACACACACACACACACACACACACACACACACACAGCCGGGTAACCCACTTTACTCACTGCTGACAGGGACACTCAGGCGTCTCCGGGGAGAAATAACAAAACAAAAACAATCCCATCTACACCATTACCTCTTCAGTCCTCTACTCACTGGCTATCACTGTTCTGCCCATGGGACAAATATATTTGTTCATGTGTGTGTTTATGCATGTTTGCTTGTGCCAAATCTACTGTCCATCTATATGGAATAGGCTCAAACTGGCAAAGAGAGAGTCATCTCTTCCAGTCTCTACCAGTCCCTTCAGGCGACAGGTCTGCTGGTTCTTCTCTTCTTTCTCCAGAGATGAAGAAAAAGGCCCTCTCTCCTCCATCAGTGAATGTGCATGTTAGGTTATGTGGCCATGACATTAGTTGGAAAGTTGATTCAGGTTCACTATTCCCCCCACATACAATATCTTTGGAATAGACATGGAGGGGCTTAAAGTCCCTGAGGAGTGATTTGCAAACCACAGAGTAAATGAGTCTTCAAAATGTGTCTCCGGAGCTTTGTCAGGCTTGCTCCATAAAAGCTAACATATTGGGTAAACAGCTCAAGCACAGAGTGCCATAAAACAGAAATGAACAATGTGGCTAGCTCTGTTGGGTCTCTTTGCAGAGCCACGCTAAAGGTTAGACTTGCATTAGCCTCTCTGCTAGTAAAAGTTAGCATTGTGTATTAATGTCCTCAGTGTTTTTTCAGGTTTTGATGGAGAAATCGATGGAGAAGACAACTTGAAAAGAAAGCATAAATAAATGTAAAGATTTATTTTAAGGTAAGCATGAAAGAAAAAATTATCAGTTAGTGTATGGTCATACGGTATGAGAATTTAGGGTTACCTGCCTTGCTCAGGGACAGAACAGATTTTTATTCTCACGGAGGATACTCTACCAACCTTTCCTGCTCTACTGTAGGAATGCTGTGGCTGAATGTTGCTAGACCCTGGCCAATTGAAAACAGGCAGTAAAACACGAGAAATGTGGACACTTCTGGTTTTTGTGTCAATAAACATGCCAGAAAACTACAACATTTTCCTCTAATGGAGGGTGAAAGAGGGTAAAAGGAAAAGCCTGAGCTGAATCTGTCCTCCATAACAGTCCAAGCTAAATAGCTGGTCAACCCTGACTAGATTACCCGACTGGGAGCCTTCACTTGGGCGCTGGTGGTTGTTTAGGCTTGAAGCTTCATGGGGTGATGCATATTGGCCAAGTCGCCCAGGGTGTATTGTGGCATAGTCAGTCGGATTTCCTGGTGTCATTGCATGAAAAGCTAACAAAGTATGTCAGTCGAGTGAGCACACCCTGATCTGACGGACATCCTGATTGGCTGTGCAGTGTTAAACAAAACACAGAACGGCTAGGCGCGGAAGTAACGCCTCGATCAACACTCCCAACACTGATGTAGTTGATGCGAGGCAGGATGGTAGGTGCCTATCACTAAATTTGGAGGGGATAAAAGGGGACTGAAATTGAGGGGAAACAAGAAACAGAGTATGTGACCGGGAAGGATTTGAGTCAGTGTCTCATCCATCAACTGAGATGGCCTGAAAAGAACACTCAAGTCAGACAAACGAGGGACCATTCGGTTGTATCTCTCGCGTTCCACTTGTGTCTCTCACTTTATCGCTCCTCTGAGTGAGAAAGAAACACTCTTTTTTTACTGATTTTCTGATTTTCACTCGGTGTGTGAGTGGTCAAAATGTATAAATGTCTATTCAAATGATGTTTAAGACGATTATGTTGTAACCAGCTGTTAACCAGTTGGAAATCATACAACTTGGGGTTTAAGTGGTACTGATATGGAGTTTTATTCCTATCTTTATTCAAGAGCGCATTCACTCAATTTCAGAGCATTTCTAGTTAATATTACATTCAGATTTTGTAATAATTTTCCTCAAAACCTTGCTCTCACTAAAAAAAGCCACTGCTCACACTTGGATTTGCTGTGCTTCTGCTCAAACTTTATGCTTGAACTCAGATATGTTTTTGCTTGGACAGATTTCCTGCTCTCAGCTTCAAACCTTCTCCTAGCACTCACGCTGCTTCTGTGCAATTGCAAATCTTCTCCTCTCTGATTTCTCCTGCGCTCCTGGATTTTGTTGTGTTACAACCCTATCAAAATTCACCAACCAATAGAATTCCAGGTGTGGGGTTGACCAATGAAATGATCCTTGCCCCGTCGAGGGTGCGTTCATTATTTTCTACAACACTTAAAAGCCAAGGATATTATCATGGCTACTATCTTGTGCCGCAAATATGACTTTATCAATTCAATTTGAAGGAAGTAATAAAGTGCCATTAAAATAAATAACTTCTTTGACAATCCATGGTGGCCGGACTGCTCTTGTCCTCCTAACTGGGATGAAGGTGATGTCGTTTTCTGCTCTCCAGCACACCAACAAGGCTGGTATTAATTTGTTTTCATTCATGTCTTTCGGGTCATTCGCTTACTGATAAAAAAAAATAATAATAATAAATATAAAAATTAACTGGCATTTTTAAGTCAAGGGAAGTACATATAAAAAAGCATTTGAAGGCAGGAGTGGATAGGGTGACATTTTAGTTTTCAAAAAATAGGGCAGTGGGAGCGGGAGGCAGACAGACACCCGCAGTGGGTGGTAAATACAAATGCGTTCACAACCATGCAACTGGTAATTACCTTTAATACATAAAGTAATACATACTTTCCATTAAGCTTTTGGTCCTCAATAGAATAATAACAAGCAAAGAAAAAAAATGTTTCGATTTTAACACCTTTTACATGACACTGTTTTGTTTGTCACGGGCATGACCAAACAATGGTGACGTGTGAGAAGGCGGGACCTGAAGAGAAAGGTCAAAGCAATTCATAGTTTTCACCCGACTTCACGGCATATGGGAACACCACACTTGGCGGGCAAAACAAACTCATCTTCCATAGCCCGCCATTGATCGACAACATCTTTTAATTTTAAAATGCCAGATAGTTGCTGTTCTATTGGATGCTCTAACAGAAATGGAGACAAGAATAGCTTATCTTTATCGTTACGGATTTGTGCAATTAGACGGGCCGCTGTTCCTGGGAAGATCGCCAAAGAGTGGCAGTCGTCAAAGTACAAAGCCTAGTATGACACCTACATGCGAGTACACCTCTCCTAATCCTGTCATACAGGTGAGGTGGCCAAAACGAACCAATCCAACCTTCTCCACAGCTACCAAAGCTGTCAATGTTGGGTCATTTAAACTGTAGGAGTGGTTTACCCGACATCGGGAAAACATTTATATTACCAATATATTTGTCACAAGATTCTGTGTTATACTAGCGGCTGCACTAAGCTACACTTACCACCCATTGAACCAACAGTAATTCAGATAAATTAGCACTCACCTTCACTATGACGATGAAGAATTTATTTTCCTTTACCTCCCAAACAACTGTATTTTTGACCCACCCTGATTGAAAGTACTTCTATATGCCTGCATTTTAGTACCAGTGTAAGGGGATGGATTATCCCTGGATTATTATACAAGGTATACACATGGTTGTTTTTAAAGGTGTAAATAATGCTGCAGGTGCTGTATATGGATCACAAGTCCTTAAGATTTGCAGTTTTTTAGCATACCTTTGTTTTTGTTTTTTTAGGTGATCAATATAATTATGGGCTTGAAAATTAGAAAATGCTACTGGCTTGTGCACAAGCTCGATTGAATTGCCAGTGTTAACTGCCATGTTTTAACATTTTGCACGCCAGCCTGTCAGGATGATGACGTGACTGAAAACTATGAAATACTGCAAAATCTGAATTGGCAGTCTTTACTATCAAAAGCGGCATGTGTACTTTTACATACGAGTAGTGTATCATGATTTATGAGGTATTTGTAATTTTGAATATTTTGCTTAGAATATTATATTTTAGCATCTTAATTTACGTACTTATTGTCTTGTTTTTGGAAGTGTGTTTTTGCAGTGCAATGTGAGTGGTGGAATTTCTACCTGCCACCTGTGAGACTTTGTAAAATATTATTGACTGTAGCTGTCTCAATGTGAAGGCTGCATTCTTGGAAGGCCGTAGACTTTGAAGGATGCAGCCTACATGTCCTTCGGAGGCTCCAAATGTAGCCGTCATTAGATAACTAATTGAGCCACCAGGTGTTCCCAATTACCGCATAGCAAACGGTGCGAGAGGAGAGCTGCCATCCTACATGACATTTGTGAAATGTCAATTAACTGTGGAGCCAGAATCTCTTTTTATTTTATATATGTTACTGGAAAAATTATACACTTTGATATTTCGATGACATTTGGGCTTTTATTTTGAAGGTTTTATCATTATACCAAATTTATGACGTCATCGTTAGTGTTGATAGCAGAATGCAGCTCCAGGATGAGGCAAAGTGATAGGGTCCAATGGGTTGACAATCTTTAACCATGTTTTGTTTTCACACAGTAAAGAAACAAAGAAAAACTTACATTTATGTTAATTCCTCAGCCACCACACTATTTACACCCGCTATTTTCATTAAATACAATTGTGTCGTCACCAGCGCACTATGAATTCTTGGGAAGGGTAGGCTGCAAAGTGTAAATATTTGTATCCTTCATTCGCCTGAGAAACAAAGGACGCATATGGCGTCACATTTGAATGAAATTCCAAACTGGGACAGCCTTCGTCGCGCTGCGGTGACGAATGCGGCCTTCAAAGGGTGCAGAGTTTGAATTGCCTTCGTAGCACTGCTGTGATGCAATCAGCCTTCAAATACGCGCAATCAGCCTTCAAATGCAGCCTTCGGAGGAAGCAGCCTTCACATTGAGACACAGCTATTGTGTCGGTTTTGCGGTTGGTACCGGGTAGTTATGGTGCGCGCGACCCGTATTCGTTGTTTGAGTGCACCAGTGACAGTATATAAATGGACCAACAGACACCATTCATTCCTATGGAGAGCAAGTGAAGCCAATTAGAAAGACTTTTTCGGTGGTAGCCGAGCATACTGCACAGCCTCAAATCGAGTGTGAAGTAGATGTGAAGTGAGCAATAATTGTTATATTCGCCATGCCAAGAGAAATCTGAATCATTCCGAATCTTGCCTCTTGCAAAGGAAGGAGAGCGAGAGTAGGAGTTGTCCATGAGTGTAGGAGCAGGAGCAACTTTTGGTAAGGATTCTGATTAATTATTTTGTAATTTTGACTGTATGCCTCCACGTCCCCCCGATTGCCTGCGAGCTTCTCCTGGACTTTACGGTAAGTAATCTACTCTGCGACAGTAGGTTGCATGGTAATGACACAATAGTTAGCATATTTTCACAAAAACGTCTGCTACGGGGCCATTACGTGAGATACAAGGTAATGGAGCTTTTTATACATTGTCCTGTTTCTTTTAAAATAAATAATGAACAAATAGAGTGTTTAAATGCTTTGGATGTAAATTTATTCACTGTAAAAGTGACCGCTAAAATGAACGGATTGCTAATGTAAGGTGGTAGTCAATTAGCACCCGAATCCACCCAGGGCTGCTTCAACTTCCGGGTCTAAGTCTTACCCCTTGGAGTGAACTACACAGTCACAAGCAACAGCAGCAGAGTTAGAGAAGCACACAGTAATGCAGAGTATACGCTACATGATTTTAGAGCCCATTTAGCAGTCCCAGACTAATTTTTAAGGTCAGCAACAAACCTCACAGATCGGAGTGAAATCCCAACTCGCTCCGGTCACCAATGCTCATTAAGTGTGACCAGTTCCAAGATGCAGCTTTGCTAGTCTTTGACTTGTTGCAGATGCCCCAATTTTGTCTTGAATGTTTGATATTTTCACTACAAAATTTTGTAGTGTGATCGATGCAGCGAGAACAGGTGAGAGGCCCCACCACACCCAGCAGGAAGTCAAATTCTTCATTCGCAGGAGCTCTCTATATCCAGTCCTATCATACACCTGTTTGTATGAGAATGGGGGTATATGCAATATTTTTTCTATCGGAATAGTTCTCTATGGGATTGATATCTGGGCTTATTGCTGGCCATACCAGAACACTGACATTCCTGTCTTGCAGGATATAACACACAGAATAAGCAGTATGGCTGGTGGCATTGTCATGCTGGAGGGTCATGTTTGGATGAGCCTGCAGGAAGGATACCACGAGGGAGGATGTCTTCCCTGCTTCGTAACTGGACAGATTGATATCCCTGAAGTTGACTTTTATACTTAGTTATAATGTTGAAGAATCATTTTTTTTCAGGTCATTTGAGAGTTGTTTTGAGGCCCCCATGTTCCCACTCTTCAGAGGAGAATCAAAGAGAACAACACCTTGCAATTGGTCACCTTAAATACCTTTTCTCATGATTGGATGCACCTGTCTATGAAGTTCAAAACTTAATGAGCTCACAAAACCAAGTGTGTGTTCCAATTACTCAGTGCTAGGTAGTTACAGGTATTCAAATCAACAAAATGACAAGGGTGCCCACATTTATGCACGTGTCTAATTTCATTTTGATGCATATTGCACATTTTCTGTTCCTGATTTCACTACCGAAATATTACTGTGTCCTTCAGTTATTTGATAGATCAAAATCAATTAGCTGATCCAAACACTCAATTATTTGTCAAATAAAATCATGGAAACTGTCAAGGGTGCCTAAACCTTTGCATACAACTGTATATAGTCACAGGTTTAAGCTTGACCATAGGTTTTCTGACTTTCCCTGAGCCTCCTGCATGAGGCAGGGCAAATTGGCATAGCATTGCCCAGGATTTGGGTTAGATAAATCAGATTATCTATCCTGCCATGTCGCTCTCCAGCAAATCCTTGTGTTCAGATCGGGCGCCTGTAAATTCATTTGTGGAAGTATAGTTGGTGAACGTAATCATCTGTGCATAATCCGACTAAAGACTTCCATGTTGGTTGAAGAGTGCAAAAAGAATTGGCGGCTCAAGCGACGTGGTTGAATGAACCATGTGCACGTCACTCGCCATCCCACAGATATGTCCAAAGAGTTGCGAAGCTGTAGACAAGGCAGAATTAGAGGGAATTGGGAAGGGAGGAAATTTGGGGAAAAATTTAAAATAAGTAAGTTACCACAAGACATCCACAAAGTAAAACTATAGTAGTATTATTTTATTAATCGTATTGTTTCCATTGTATATTGTATTTCTCTGAAACTTATTTCTTTACTACTGCATTGCTGGAGCTGTAGCATACATTTGCATTGTACATGCAATTACATCTGCAATTGAAAATATAATTTAAAGTTCAGGATTAGGTTTGGATGGTTAAGATTATCAGTGTTTCCTCTAGGATTTTTTTCAGCAGCGGGGGCAGGACCCCCCCCCGAGGAATAGTCACACTTCACAAAGCAAACAAACATTTTCTTATTTACAATCACTTTCAGACATTACAGTGACCCACAATTGGTTTGCTTGGTTGTTGTCCCTCCACTCTCCTCTCTCCCTCCACTCTCCACTCTCCCTCCACTCTCC
>JACXGM010019755.1:0-10679 GCA_016801145.1 Umbra pygmaea
ACTCTCCTCTGCTGAGTCTATGTATGAAGGAAGAGCAATTTACCTCCCACACCCTCCTCTGCTGAGTTTATGTTGCCATGGTATTATTGTCTTCTGTGTGAAGCATCTAGCAGTGCTCGATTAGGGGCAAATTGATCTGTGTAGCTGTCAATCACATTACACACACACACATATTGGAACGATATTACTCCTCTCCTTTGTCAAGTGGGAAGGACTGTACAGTATCTCTGCCTAACAGATATTCTATAAAGCCTGTTAGATAATTATTCTTAGTCAACCACTGATGAACAGCTAATTTTCATGACAGATTTAACATGCATATTGTATTTTCTACTTTTTAGCCCACTTGAGATTGCTAGCAGGGTCAGATACTTCAGCGGTTACGCAGTCAGACTTGTAGTCAGAAGGTACTTGTTCGATTCCAGGCTGTGCCTTATGTCATTGGGCAAGGCAGTTTACTTTAAGTTGTTCCACGGAAAATGAAAATGCTAAATGGCTCAAATGTAAAGTTTTAATTCTAACCACTGAAACATTAAAAACCGCTATGATGGATTTTTTTGACTGACAAACTCATTTCTGTCTTCCTTATGAATATGTGGTGTTCATGTTTAGATTATGTTTCTGTATCGCTATGACCATGGCTGAGTAAAGAGTTAGTTAGTCAGTTAGAACCTGAGAATTAGTGGCCCCGGGTGTATCCTGGGTTTGAGACCAGATTGTGCCACTAACTGGCTGGGCCAGGAGTCACAGATGGACAATGTACAGTGGTTCAGCATTGTCCAAGTTTGTGTGCCTGCAAAGTTAACATTGACAGTCAAGGGACGTTCTTGTTAATCTGAATCAAAATTGAATCAAAAATACATTTACAAACCCAGAAATGTACCTAGAAAAATAGTGACATATTACACAAAATGACAGGGCATGCATCGCTTAGCACATGAAAGATTTTACAACCTGTTGGAACATACTGCGAAATGACATTAT
This sequence comes from Umbra pygmaea, assembly GCA_016801145.1. NCBI lineage: Eukaryota > Metazoa > Chordata > Actinopteri > Esociformes > Umbridae > Umbra > Umbra pygmaea. The sequence continues at coordinate 985 of JACXGM010019755.1, forward strand.
CTTATATCAATTAATTGGACCAAAACTGACAAACCAACCTACCATATATCTCAGAAGTTCTTCTAAATTACATCCTCAGGAAACTATTTTGAAAACATGAATTACGTTGTCTGCAACATATTTGGGGTGTTTTTACATTTCAGCTGCACGTATTGTTATTAGGCTATATTTGTCCTTCTATTACGTATGCATCACGCTGGAATGGAGAACAACACACCCAAAGCTTCCATTTGGATTTAAACTCTCAAACTCTGGGATGGAAGTCACAGATTTATACGCCCATTGACCATCCCCGACCTCCATTCTTCCAAAAACTAAGCTATTTACAAGCTACGTCATGATCTTCATATGTTCATATATCACATATTTCAGTTTTGCTCAATAGTTCCCTCAGAACGTAATTCAATGCAATTTTGGGCTAAAACAAACAAACACAGGGTTCTACTATACAGAAAGATGGTTTCATGCTAAGAGTAAAAGGACAGGTAATGCCCTCGAGCCATATTGTTTCTTCAGATCCTATTTATTTTGCGTTCCATATCAAATCAGGAAATCTGGCTGCCATAATGGTGGTCCCAACATGACACCGTGGTGACAAGATCGATTCCATTTACGTCCCAGTTTATTCTGGTCCAGCATTCATAGACCTCTAGGTGTCTTCACCGTTTTCTGACAGTGGCATAATCTTTATAAAAAGAAAACACAGTTCAATGATTTATCGATTCTACATTCACTTTTTGATGAATGCAGTGTAGTCATTTGCTGTCTGTATCAAAACACAATGCACTATTCAAAACAGAGTTGAGTCAACTGACCAAAGCTTTACATTTTAAGTGATTTAATATGTTTTTATTAACATTGTATGCTCTAAGATTCCAACCAGCAACCCTCCAGTAACTAGCCCAACACTTTTTTATAACTTCAACTCAGATTGTCCTCCAAATTGTGTAGAATTAAGCACCCGTGGGAAAGGCTCTACAGGTTTTCAAAAGCTGTTAAAATTATATTTCATGATGTTTACAAAATATAAAAAGGTGATTTCAATGACATAGTGATTTCAGCAACCCAGGAGAGTTGATGTCAAGATGTGTCTAACCCAACCAAACAGTTTCCCAAATTCCATCTAGATTGAGTTCACAGGTGACCAAGCCACCACAAGGACTCCTAAAGTGTGACAAGGCAAGGCCAATTGAGTTCCTAAGCTCGCAACCTCAGACACTGTTGTTCATTTGCACCCCACACTGCAGGAGGCCTGGGCCAACCTCAGGGGATAACACGCTTTTGTTTACATTTTTACAAAGTCCCCCTATTTCAGGGCACTACTGGTTGTTTTATATCAGCATATTCTTGTATGACTCTACGTGCCTGAGGGAATGTTTGATGACATTTGTCGTGCTTTATTTACTGTTAACAATGACAGGGTGACATTGCTTGAAACAAATCAGTGCTGATAACATGAGGGAACATATTATTATATAAAAGGGGGATGACTGATGTGTGTATGATGTGTCTGCGTGCGTGTGTCTGTGTGTGTGTGCGCATGCCTGTGTGTGAACATAATGTGTTGTGTGTGTATGGAGTATGTGGAGCGTGATGCCAAATCAAAATGGAGTCCCTCCTTTCCCTTGTCAACTTGTAATAAATCAGGTGTGAAATGAACTGGGATTCCAAAAAATGAGGTTTCTCTCCAATCAATAACAGCTCCTCGCTTCTCACAGTACATTTCTCTGTGCGTTGTCATGGCCACAGTTGACTGTTCATTAAGGGGTGTTTATCAGTAGAAGACGTGTCATGACTCTAAATCGGATGGTGTTATCGCTCTTTCTAGTTGTTTACATCCATTCTTCTTTCTGTATGTCTTTCTTTTGTTTGTTCTGTCTGTATTTCTGTTGTCGGTCCGTCCTTCTGTGTGCCTGCTTCTTGTTTACCAACAAGGCCCAACCTTAGTCTTCAATCAGCCTGTTCCCAGTACAGTAATTCATATAAAAACACATAAAATATATTATTACGTTAGGGCGGGTCATACTCAGGTGCTAACATGAATCTGAAAGAAATCCTAACATGAGGGTTGTAACGTCCAGCCCTGGGTGGGCTGTGAGATTGACCTCCCTTTTGTTTAGTTATAGGTCTCATGTGTATATGTCTGCCTTTTTTGTATTCAGTGCATGCACGGTGGTTCTGTTTTATGTTCAGTTTCACATGTTCCCTTTGAGTTGCTACCCTATGTGTGTTGCTTAGATTTCTGTCCTGTAGGTGTGTTTCAGTGTTCTAGTTTCTCCCTCCTGTGTATTGTTATGTATTGGTTCCCCCTAGTGTCCCATTTGTGCCTTGCCTTGTTTTGTATTGAGATTTCTACCCGGTGTGTTTTGTTTTCGTTTATGTTCTCGCCCCTCACTCCCATGTCTTGTCACATGTTTCTGTTCCCCAATAGATCCATGTCTAGTTAATTTCCATGCCCAGGTGTTTCCCATTGTCTCTCGTTAGTTGTTGTATTTAGGTTGAGTGTTTGGTCTTGTCTCTTGTCGATCAATGTTCACTGTTACGTGCTCCCGGTTACGTGTTGTTGGTATATCATTTTGGATCATCTTCTGTTTAGCCCCTCGTGGCAGTATTTGTTTTACCAATGTTTGAATTAATCTTCATCTGCATTACTGGCATTTCTTCACGCCTGTCTCTCTTTATAATAACATGTGGAACTGTAACAAGGGTTGTCTAAATTACGTATTTTTTTATCTGGAATTCAAATATGAGTTTATTTTTTGGATGGGATGACTCATTCTACATCATCATCTACATCATTTCTATATTTCAAAATTGCTAATTTTACTCTTTCGAACCAATTTTATAATATATTAACCTCTTAAGGCTCAGTATCCCGTCTGCGGGGTATAAAAAAAACTGGAATAGAATCAGAGTACACAAGTCCAATTTTTTGATAATATATATATATGTATGTCCCATATCTTTACAAAGCCTAAAATCTCAGGAATCTAGCTAATATCTCAGTTTTACAATAGCTATATCAAAAATAAACATTAAACCTTATAATGTGGGCTACGTGACTTGTACACATGCGCCTCAAATAAAATAGGAGGTGGATTAAAATCACTGCTCATAACTACAATTGTTCAGTAATATATACATGTCTTATATCTTTACAAAGCTTAAAAACTACTAAAAAATCTTGTAAATGTCTCCATTTTACAATAGCTATAATGACCATAACATATCACAGCATAATGTGAGCTATGTGCATAGTAAATAATGACATTATTTCATTCGCCTCATAGAATATACAATGTGGATTACAATCAAAGCTCACAAATGATATTTTTAGGTTATAAATAAATGTCTTATATCTTTACAAAGCTTAAAATCTCAGGGATTTAGCAAATGTCTCTTGTTTTTTGTTAAACCAAAATTATGGCCTGCCTGGCGTGCCCTGAGGTGAGGGTTAGGAACCACTGCCTTACACTAGCAAGGACAGTGTTTGGAATCTCATCATAGTTTTTTGTATCTTCACTGCATGCTCGGGGTTAGCTTCAGGGACAAACCCATTTTCAGTATTACTTTTCTTCAATCCCATATCCTGATCACCATCTGCCAAATATATCTCAACATCTTTCCTGGCTGCCTTCTCTGCTACTGCTACATTTACTTCCTGGCTCCTTCTCCCTTTCTCTGCCTTTTTCCTATCTTTTGCCTTTCCAATGTCCTCACCTGTCTCTTATGCTCTGGCAGATCAGGGTCTCTAATTTGGTGGGGTCCTTTACTTCCAACCTTCTGTTTCTGTCCCCTAATGTAAGCAAGATCTTTCACAGGAATCTTTCTCTCTGCTGTAGAAACAATTATTGTGGGCTTGGATCCCTTGGACCAACTTCCCGCTGCTCATCCCACTCAGTGGACAGTGAAAAGGATGTGGGGTCGTGGTGCGAGTAAAGGACACAGAGACCAGAATACCGTTTAAGGTAAGGGTGTTTATTGACCCACGGTAAATTAGGGAAAAGGGCTGGACTGAACCAAAGAAAAGAAATAATGTACAAATCCCCACCCCTAACCTGTTCTAGACACAAAAACATATATATACAACTAAACTAACTGGCACTCGTGCAAGGCGCCCTAACCAAAATACAGGTGGTGGTTAGTCCAGATCTGAACCTAGTGTGCATAGACAAGGAAGTTACCCTACGGGTGGTGTAAACCCAGGGCGTCTTCCCTACACACTCCCCAATGCGTTCCCCTTCCCCTGGAGGAAACAGAGGAACAAATGTTAAGTCACAAAATAACACTAAATCAAATGTACTATAATATATAACAAACTCTGAATACGTAACACCAACACACTAACACTCTCTCACGCACACACAGAACACAGAACCTTACAATACCCCCAAAACACAACCACTCAGGCTGTAACCAAGAGAGAGAATGAGAACAGAAGAGCAGAGCTTATAAACTGTCTCCCAATAAGCCACAGCTGTCAGCACTGATGAGGTGGGGCCAGATTGGAACATTATTCTCCATCCTGCTCCTCGTATGGCTCCACCTGCTGGGCACAGACTGACAGAACAGACACAGACAGACAGAAACAGACCCAGAACACAGCAAAAAGACACAGGAACTGGGGGATGTAACAGCCATTACCTGATGCTTTTTTACTCTACTCTAATACATTTATATGTAATGATGATGGAGAAAGTACAGTACTTTGGCATTTTACTATACATTCTATACCAGACAAATATGATTTCATTTAAATAAATAAGCAGTTGTCCATTAAGTTGTCTCCCTTGGTTTTGTTCTTAGTCCACTGATATTCTATTAAAGTACTTGGCACATCTCCATGTATTATACTGCTGTAAGTATTACAAAAGTTGAAATAGAGTAAAAAGGCTTCACCCATCGTGTTGTAGAACAGTAGATTTGCATTTTAGATCAAAAACGTCTAATCTGGATACTCACTTTTCTAGCCTCTCTACTGAATTTTCTCTGTCTGTACATCTGCATGGTTTTTATTGGGTATCTGTATAACAACTTTGTAAAAACTGCTGATGCTTTGTAAACAGTATATTTGATTTATTAAATAGACTCTAACCTAAACCGTGCAAAGCTTTGCTAATTTAATTATTGTTTGATCTAGGAAGCAAAACCCCTCACACAACTAACCTAGTGAAAGATCTGTTTTCAATATCATACTAAACTCTTTGCTACTGTCAAATTCAATGACAGTTACTAGATGACACACCAGTGTAGATTACATCTTAGATTGTAATTAATTAGTCTCATGACTCAAGGTTATTGTTGTTGTTATCATACTCCACTCAACCAGCAGCCACAAACAGCTTATTATAAAAGCATGAATGAATGTTGATTAGATTATAAAGGTCAACACATATTTTAATGATGAATTATTGAGAGGAAAGAAGCCGGTTGAAGTCATCAGCTAGTGTGATTTTGGTTTCCAGCTGGAAAAGCATTTCTTTACATGTATTCACAGAATTACTGTACAATACTGATCAACCATTAAATTGCTTTGAAATAAAGCTTAATTGAGCGCATAATGAAGTCAATCAACTGATACCCTTTCCACACTGCCATCAAGTGTACTCCTTTTTCACTGAACGGACACACTGTCACATCCTGCCCTAGTGGGTAGGATGTGTCATTTATTTCTGTTATCTGTGTTACTTTTTGCCCTGTCATAGTGTTTGGTTTTCTTGTTTATTGACTCCTAGCCCCCCCTTGTGATATTTCCGTGTATAGTCATTCCTTGTTGTCTCCCTTAGCCACGCCCTCTTCTTGGTCTGGGCTATCCGATCTCCTGGGTGTTCTATGTAGTTTGTTCTCTGTATCAGCTTGATTAGTTTATGGGCTACAGCTTTGTGTTATTAAATGATTTCCTTCAGCCTTGTGTTGTCTGCCTCTATTTATTGTGCCCAGACCAAGAGTAGGGTGCTGAAGCATTGTGGATTTTTCCTCCCTGTCACCGTGTATTTCTATGTTCCCAGTGAGTTGTGTTCCTGAGACTACGTGAGTTCCTAGTATTCCGAGTGTTTCTTTTCGTGAGAGTTTTGGTTTCTGTATTCCCTAGTTACGTGTTCTTTTTGTTCTTTTGTTAGAAGTGTCCGTGCCACTTTAAGAGCATGAGGTATATATTGTTTGTTCTGTGTATATTCCTGCCGGTCATTTGTTTTTCGTTTGCCTTTGTGGGTTTCTGATTAAACCAACCATGTCTCGCTCACATCATACCGCCTCCAGTCTCTCTCCCTCAACCTACACGACACCTCATGACACACACCACACCCTCATCTCATAGCTGGTTGAATAACACACAGCTAACCCACCACATTCTCTCATATCTATATCCTATAATAAGTGCCATGGTAACCATGTTAGTTGGTAATAATGGTTATACTTTAAATTAACTTAATCTTACAAAACATTTTAAACAGTCTTTATAAGCATGAAAGATGTGTTTAACAAAGCATGTATATGTGTATATTGTGCTTTGTACTGTAAGTACTGCTGCCATTACATTGAAACTTATGCATTGACTGTAACATAAACAGTATTCTGAATACCACATGAACCAAAACATAAAGTAATGTCAGCCACATACACAAAGACTCTAGGGACAGTTGGGTCTGTAGACAATGTTCTTCCTGGCCTTTTGTTGTTCCTGAATTCACCAGTGCATTCTTTTTTTAAGAATGTACTAAATAGTTGATTTGGCCACACCTAATGTTTTAGTTTTTTCTCTCATGAGTTTGTTCTCAGTTTTCATTTTAATGATGGCTTGCTTCAGTGGAAGTGACAGCTTATTGGAACCATATACAAATGCAAATGCCACACTTGAAATCAAATCTTCAACATTTCTCTGCTTATTTGTAAATAAACTAATGAGGGAATGACACACACCTGACCATGAACACACACCTTTACATGTAATTTCTCTCAACTAACATGTGAATTACAGATTAGTCTACACTTTCAGCTCTTATTCTTTATGTACTTTATGTACTTTCATAACTTGTTAATTTACACATTTATGGACCAAACTGTAGTTTCAAACTCCAAATCTTCTTGGCTGTATCACAAACACACAAAACAATCTAAAACACCTTACTGTAGCACAGTGGGGGCCGGTGATGTACAAAGATTGAGGAGGATGGGAGGTTTGTGGTTTAGTTGTCGACTAAATGTATTTAAAGCGTATACGATTAGAATCTACTATGGAATGGGTTGTTTGTTAGCTGGTTGAATAACACACAGCTGACCCACCACATTCTCTAATATCTATATCCTATAATAAGTGCCATGGTAACCATGTTAGTTGGTAATAATGGTTATACTTTAAATTAACTTAATCTTACAAAACATTTTACACAGTCTTTATAAGCATGAAAAATGTGTTAAACAAAGCATGTATATGTGTATATTGTGCTTTATACTGTAAGTACTGCTGCCATTACATTGAAACTTATGGATTGACTGTAACATAAACAGTATTCTGAATACCACATGAACCAAAACATAAAGTAATGTCAGCCACATACACAAAGACTCTAGGGACAGTTGGGTCTGTAGTCAATGTTCTTCCTGGCCTTTTGTTGTTCCTGAATTCACCAGTGCATTCTTTTTTTAAGAATGTACTAAATAGTTGATTTGGCCACACCTAATGTTTTAGTTTTTTCTCTCATGAGTTTGTTCTCAGTTTTTATTTTAATGATGGCTTGCTTCAGTGGAAGTGACAGCTTATTTTAACCATATACAAATGCAAATGCCACACTTGAAATCAAATCTTCAACATTTCTCTGCTTATTTGTAAATAAACTAATGAGGGAATGACACACACCTGACCATGAACACACACCTTTACATGTAATTTCTCTCAACTAACATGTGAATTACAGATTAGTCTACACTTTCAGCTCTTATTCTTTATGTACTTTATGTACTTTCATAACTTGTTAATTTACACATTTATGGACCAAACTGTAGTTTCAAACTCCAAATCTTCTTGGCTGTATCACAAACACACAAAACACCTTACTGTAGCACAGTGGGGGCCGGTGATGTACAAAGATTGAGGAGGATGGGAGGTTTGTGGTTTAGTTGTCGACTAAATGTATTTAAAGCGTATACGATTAGAATCTACTATGGAATGGGTTGTTTGTTAGCTGGTTGAATAACACACAGCTGACCCACCACATTCTCTAATATCTATATCCTATAATAAGTGCCATGGTAACCATGTTAGTTGGTAATAATGGTTATACTTTAAATTAACTTAATCTTACAAAACATTTTACACAGTCTTTATAAGCATGAAAAATGTGTTAAACAAAGCATGTATATGTGTATATTGTGCTTTATACTGTAAGTACTGCTGCCATTACATTGAAACTTATGGATTGACTGTAACATAAACAGTATTCTGAATACCACATGAACCAAAACATAAAGTAATGTCAGCCACATACACAAAGACTCTAGGGACAGTTGGGTCTGTAGTCAATGTTCTTCCTGGCCTTTTGTTGTTCCTGAATTCACCAGTGCATTCTTTTTTAAAGAATGTACTAAATAGTTGATTTGGCCACACCTAATGTTTTAGTATTTTCTCTGATGAGTGTGTTCTCAGTTTTCATCTTAATGATGGCTTGCTTCAGTGGAAGTGACAGCTTATTGGAACCATATACAAATGCAAATGCCACACTTGAAATCAAATCTTCAACATTTCTCTGCTTACTTGTAAATAAACTAATGAGGGAATGACACATACCTGACCATGAACACACACCTTTACATGTAATTTCTCTCAACTAACATGTGAATTACAGATTAGTCTACACTTTCAGCTCTTATTCTTTATGTACTTTATGTACTTTCATAACTTGTTAATTTACACATTTATGAACCAAACTATAGTTTCAAACTCCAAATCTTCTTGGCTGTATCACAAACACACAAAACAAACTAAAACACCTTACTGTAGCACAGTGGGGGCCAGTGATGTACAAAGATTGAGGAGGATGGGAGGTTTGTGGTTTAGTTGTCGACTAAATGTATTTAAAGCGTATACGATTAAAATCTACTATGGAATGGGTTGTTTGTTAGCTGGTTGAATAACACACAGCTGACCCACCACATTCTCTCCTATAATAAGTGCCATGGTAACCATGTTAGTTGGTAATAATGGTTATACTTTAAATTAACTTAATCTTACAAAACATTTTACACAGTCTTTATAAGCATGAAAAATGTGTTAAACAAAGCATGTATATGTGTATATTGTGCTTTATACTGTAAGTACTGCTGCCATTACATTAAAACTTATGCATTGAATGTAACATAAACAGTATTCTGAATACCACATGAACCAAAACATAAAGTAATGTCAGCCACATACACAAAGACTCTAGGGACAGTTGGGTCTGTAGTCCATGTTCTTCCTGGCCTTTTGTTGTTCCTGAATTCACCAGTGCATTCTTTTTTTAAGAATGTACTAAATAGTTGATTTGGCCACACCTAATGTTTTAGTTTTTTTCTCTGATGAGTGTGTTCTCAGTTTTCATTTAATGATGGCTTGTTTCAGTAGAAGTGACGGTAACACTTTATTTTAAGAGTCCATCTCTAGATGCTCTACATATTATCTGCATACTGTCAACAGCATTTTAACAAACTATCTACTAACC
>JACXGM010019756.1:0-18220 GCA_016801145.1 Umbra pygmaea
CTCTTTCAATTTTGACTGTATTTTCTATCTTTCTTCCTTACTCTACAATCTGTGTAATTCTTGTGTATTTGTATTCATGTGTAACTATGTCTGTACTTGCACCTTTTTGCTTTATCTTGGCCAGGTCGCCGTTTTAAATGAGAAATTGTTCTCAACGTGCCCACCTGGTTAAATAAAGGTTAAATAAAAATAAATAAAATAAATCACCTTACTGTGAGGCAACATATAGCGAGAACAACATAATGTGGCCTCAGCACCCATTAAGCTTTCACACCACAGATAAAAAGTGTCTTTCAAGTGTTATTGTATGCTATTTGTTCTACTGTTTAGCTTTCTTTGCAAGTTATTGATATTAATGTGACGTAGGCCTCTGGAGCGCATTGTCTGTCATCCGTATTCCCACAGATGCTTTTGGAAGTTCTTTAAAAAGTGTTCTTTGTAGAGCGGAACTACTTCTCCTTCAGCAGAGCTTCATACCGGGCTAGTGGGTGGTATTACGTAGTTTACAGATTAAATAAAGGTTGTTTACAGATTAATAGTGGGCAATTATTGCATCACACAAGGTTTGAATCCCAATGATTGGTAGGTTTTACAAAAATGTGTTGAGAGTAAAAAAAGAGACCTTTTGTAAAGGTAAATTTATTGAAATTAAACACAGTTTTATCTGACAGTCACAGAACCTTGTCAAACTTACATTTTTAAAAGAGTAGCAGTAATTCAGTATTCTGCAACATGTCAATGTCCATTTCATTTTATTTACAACAATTATCCATTTATTTAAATAGGGTCAGGTCACTATGGTTCCCACTTTTGAAATCTCTACGACCTTCCCAACCTGTCCTAAGTGTTCCCATAGGGGACGTTGTCCTGATGCTTTACTGGGCCCCTTACCCTTGGCAGCAGGGAGGGGTTTGGAAGCTGGCTTTTCCAGGCTGTCCAGGGTGAAGCTATGCCTGACAACCTGCTCTGGCGTGGGGCTGAGAGCGCTATAGAGACTCTGCAGTGAACGCACATCCTCCAACGCGTCGTGAGCCTTGTAGGAGACACCAACAAGAGTTTGGACAAGGTTCTCCTGTCGAAAACTTGGGATACCATGTCCCTTCAGAACATCACGTGCCAATGGGAGAGTGTCCAAGCAACCAGAAACTGCTAGCTGGAACTCAGCTTTTAGGTGGAACTCGTCAAGTGCTCGAGCTAGCACGGGGCAGTCGAATCGATGGATGTTATGACCGACGAGAACTGGCCGATCAAGCATGTTTAGGAAGGCTATAAAGGACACCAGGACCTCCTTCAGGGAGTTGGTAAGAACGGGCAGACGGTGGTGGTAGAGCCTGTGGCTCTGGACTCTAAAACCTGTGACCTTAGCGGCACCATGCTGCATTCGACAGCGAGGGACTGTGAAGAGGTTCAGGAAATGGCCACCACACACTGCAGCTAGCTGGATGATCTCACAGCTCTGATCTGCAGGAATGACAGGCATAACACCATATACACTGCTTAATCAGTTACCAAGACCATGACAATCACATTAGAATCTTTCAGTCCTGGAAATGATTTAATCATGCTTGCATATGCTGGAATTTGCCAGGAATAACACGCTTGGAGGAAAGCGCTTCTCTGGTGACTGCTGCACTACAAGGCCTTATAACGCTGTGGCACACAGATGAAACCTAGTAATAAAAATGACTCCATCCCCTAATGTTTCGAAACACATTAAAGTGTTACATTACACACAGCAGTATGAAGGGAAACAGTTTGACAAAAGTAATTTTAGATGATGGATATTTCATTATTAGCTAAATGGCAAATCATTTTATATCAAAATGTCAAATGAGACATTACTGCTTGTGCCAGTGGATGTTTCTACCTACAATTCATAGTCTTTTTAATGGTTTGAAAAAAATTAAATTATTAATTATACAGTATTTATAAAAATATAAAAATATATGTCTCTAGCACACCCGTGAAATAATAGATTGAGGTTTAGACACTCTCAAGCGCAGCCACTCCCTCTGGTGGAGGCTTTTCTTCCACTAAAACTGATCTGATTTTGTGAATTGGTGACTGGTTACTGAAAACAAATCAGCAGGGGACAAACTATAGAGCTAAACACTGCCTTAAGCCACAAATCCGAAGCATGATTTGTATGTGCACAGCCTACAACCCACAAATGCACAAACTGTTACTTGCAGAAAAATGCATATGTGTAATACACTATCCACGAATATGTAATGTCTGTCCTTGTGAAATAAAGATTTGTACTTTCAGTTTCTGTATTTGTGAGTTGTAGGCTATGCACGTACAAATCATGATGCGGATTTGTGGATTAAGGCAGTGTTTTAGCTCCATAACAGACAGACCAGAATATGCCCTTGCGTTTATAAACATGCCAGACCATTTGACTTCCTTTGAGTGCTTTACAAGTGTAAATGAGTAAAAATGAAAACAAGTTTAGGCAGGCAAGTTAAAAGGGGATAAATGCTAGATGGTTGGTCTCATCAGTTATGACCATTAAATCTGTTAAATGGGCTGTTTAAACATGCAGACATCTGACAACATTTTATCAACAGCATGTTGCAAGAACAGGATGCCATACATGAAAAATAGTCAAGGTACTGACCAAGTCCTGTTGTCTCCAAATCAAAAAACACCAAATTTTGGCAAGCGAGGTTAGCGGCAGTGAGGTTAGTGCTTTCCTTCTCCATTCGTTATTAAGTGACGAAACAGAGAAAAATATCTTCTCCATTCGTTGTTAAGTGACGAAACGGAGAAAAATATTCTCTTTTCAAATGACTGCTTACCCTTTCTTCTTTGAGTTTGAAATGGCGGGTTCAATCCCAAAAAAATTAATACCGCCACCTATTGATCGACAGTAACGACTCCTTCCAACTAGTGATGGCAGTCTGACAATAAATCTTCTATACATGCTTCAAATGAGAGCTTCAAACCATTAGCTACAATTACATTTGAACCATTCTCTGAATGAATCACATGAGTGGTTTAGCAGCGCCACCGACACGCAAAGCAGACACTTGTGCTGCCATTGCGACTGGCACCGCCTCGTTTCGAGTCTGAATTCTATGGAAAGCCATTGAAGTCAATATTAAATAAATAAATACATAAATAAATATGGCTATGAAATAAGTCCTGACATAAATAAAGGACACAATAAATATATATCTATTCAAATATAAATATATAAATGCAGTCCAAAAAAATAAATGAATTGTTTTATTTCACAATCGTGTTTTTCAAAGGAAACCTTTTATTTATTTCAGGGGACTTATATTTCATAATTCCACATTTATTTATTTTAAGGCACTCTAACTTCATAATGGCACATTTCATAATATCCATTTGTTATATCCAAATGAATAAGGCATGGTTATCTCACAGATTCAAACCAAATGAATAGCACCCATATTGAAGACTTTATTGAAATACTTGGGCGGAAAAAGTGGTTCAGTGCTTCACCAAAGCTTCATTTTCACATCACTACCTCCAACAGTATCTTTATTTATTTATTTTTTAATACATTTATTTATGAAGATTGACAGAAAAAAATAATAGTAGAGATACTGTGTCTAGCAATATATCAATACAATTTTTAAAATTTTAATCCCCCTCAACATAATCTCCGACCACCATACCACCCATTCCCGGAACCACAGGGTTTAGTTTTACATTTAGTTTTAATATTTACAAACCAATTTTTGACGTCACACATGGCTCTATCCAGTAATTATACAATCTATGCCCACAACCCATCCCGGCATACAAATGGGAACGACAATCGTTAATGGACTGACCAATAAAATTTATGTAAAGAGTAAAAAGAACACAAGCATTGGAGTTAAGACCTCTTGAGGACAATTTACTTTGCAAAGTATCATGATATACAGTATCAAAAGCCTTACAGGTCAATAAACATTGCAGCACAGCACATTTTAGCATCCAAAGCACTAAATAACATCATTTAAAACTAGCGTGGTTGCTGCAATGATGCTATGCCCAGGTCTGAACCTAGACTGATTTGTGTTTATGATATTTTTCTCAGATAAATTGGATCAAAGCTGTATATTTAATTTCTCCATAATCTTTGCTAAACAGGAAGCATTGAAATGGGTCTGTAATTATCGAGATTTTCACAATCTTCACCTTTATCAAGAGGCAGCATGTGCACACATTTCTATATGAGAATCATTCCCATGGACATTGTCAAATTTAAAATATGTGTAACTATGCCAACTCTATAGAAGACTTTAAAAGATTAGGCTCTAAATTATGAGCCCCCACAGATTTTTCTGACTCCAGGGCAAGCAAGGCTTCAAAAACCTCAGCAACAGAGAGCTGCCTAAAGGAGAACCCGTTTAACAACTTTAGTAATATTCGGAGAATCAATTTCAAGGTTAGCCAGGCTACTTTGAGGTTGGGATGATTGAGAAGCCTTTTCAAATATGGGTGATTCTTGTTTCGGATAAAATTTTTGGCTTCCTATTTTCTGAAAATTCAAATGATTGTATTTAATGTTTAACATTTTGTCAGAACAGGGTCATACTTAGCTATGAGGAATGCATGTTGGCCAAGCATAGGGGCTGAAAATATTATAGTTATGGGATGTTTTTTGTACATTTTACTACAGACGTTTTTCACCCTGTTAGGGACATAACCACAAAGTTTTAAAAATGTACAAGTGAAACAATACTGAACTTTTATATATATAGTTATGTGTTCCTTGTAATATGATCATAGATTGTATAATTACTGACGTGTGACGTCACCCATTGGTTTGTTAAGATCTGATTTGGGTCATTGAATTTGCAGTTATGGGCGCAGACATCTTGGTTGCGGATGTGACGATTTTAGACGAGAGGGAGGAGTAATCTAGGTAGCTAACTGATATTAATTAGGATGGTAACGAAAAACAGTGTTAAAAAAAACTAAATGTAATGTTACTTACCGGAAAAAGTGAACTGCCACCTCATTTGAGTGTCTTGTCATACAACTGAACGCCATATCCACTCCCTAAACTTTATAGCCGATTTTAAAATCAACGAGACCATAATTCAAAAAATTAACATCATGATAAATTGCAGAAGGCTTAAATCTAGCGATTGAGATCATATACTTATTATGAAAATGATTATTACCTCAGTAAATCAAGTATATTATGTATCTCATTCTCATAGACAATTACAGAAACTGAGCTATTTTGCAACCCGACGTATCGCCCCCAGGTGGAATTCAGATAGAATGCAGGTAAGGCACTTCGTCATTGGTGTCAATTTGCCAAACCGGATCCTCACCCTGTGGCTATGATAAAAGTGTAATTCTTGTTGCATTAACAAATTTAACTTTATGAAGAGGATATATCTTGAATATTAAGGATCTGTACCTTTTTGGTTCCCATGTTGTTGTCTAGTGTGGGGAAATTCATTTAGAAATAAATGTATATGAATATGCATTACATGTACCTCATTTAACAAAACAACATACAAATATACCAAACACGTTATGTTGTGGTTAAAATATTTTTTAAGAAATCCTTGCATAACAGGGTGGAATGGAACATAACAGGGTGGAATGGAACATAACAGGGTGGAATGGAACATAACAGGGTGGAATGGAACATAACAGGGTGGAATGGAACATAACAGGGTGGAATGGAACATAACAGGGTGGAATGGAACATAACAGGGTGGAATGGAACATAACAGGGTGGAATGGAACATAACAGGGTGGAATGGAACATAACAGGGTGGAACCAAGTAGGCACTTTAACAAGTCAGATTCAGATTCACCATATCCAAGGATTTCTCTATTTATGTCCTGCATGGTTAACCTACTGTATTGTCTGGAATAACATAATAATAATAATAATAATAATCAAAATGATAACAAAATAGATAGGGCAGAGGAAATTATCTTTTATTTATATTTGAGTAAACCTACAACGATTGATTGGCAGCAAAAACCAAGTACCTCTGTTTTATTTTGGCTATACCAAACATCATTAAAAATATGAAAAACACATAAAAGATTAAAACACTCATGAAGATAAGAAGATTTAAAACACACATGAACAATTTTTATTTTGTTATAAAGCATAGTTTTCCTTGCATTACAGTGTTTTACAACAATGGTATATACAAACAATAACAATAATACTAGTACTACTACTACTACTACTACTACTACTACTACTACTAATAATAATAATAATAAAAACTTCTAGAATGTCTAGAGAGTAAGGTGTATATCCAAAAAACCCTGTGGGGTTCTGCCCTGATATAACCTAACAGGGTGGAAGTTAACAGAGTGGAATGTTTTAGCTAAGTTAGCTGTAGCTCTTTGAGTTAGCAACATTTAGCTAGCACACACTCAGATGAACAGATCTTAAAAAAATATTTTATCTAATAAACATTTTCTATAATATACACTAACAGGGTGGAAATTTAAGGGTGCCTTAAGCAGGTGTGTCAAATGAAATTGCGAAAATTAAGGAGAGAGTGACTGTTGGAGCTTACCTCAGTTTTCCAGTTGAATTCCCTCTTAAAACAAATGTTGTCACTTCCTGTAAATGGCTGTATGGATTTGTAGTCTTTTTGGGAGTCAAGAAAATAGACTAACAGGCTGAAAAAGGACTCTGGGATCATATACTATTTTATATAACTACAGAAAATAAATGTAGTTTCACCAGATTAACTTCCTTGACTAACAGAAATGTGCCCTGGTCTATCAAAGTAATAAAGAATAAGTTGAGGTTTTTATAATTTTATGGATTATATTTATTGAGGAAGTTGATTAAATTGCATTGGGGACATGCCGAATTGAACGCATATACCACAGAAAAACATGCTTTAAAGAGACGTAAAAAAATTAAGTAATTTATCGATGTTAAAGCAATTGAAAACACCTTAACACATAAAAAAAATCATTAGTTATAAATATTTGTCTAATTTTAGAAAATAATAAGAGTAAGGAAATCATTGGGACATGGACATTTTATCCAAAACAGGAATCACCCATATATAGCCTGCAGAGATAAAATGTTCATTGAAAGCATTCATAATATCTAACTTATCAGTAATTGGGCCATAAACCTGATCAATTTCATGAGGTAGCTGGATTTTCACCAATCAGACAGAAATAATCCGATTTTGTTTTCCTGACCAATTTCACACATTGGTTTCATAGAAGCCTAAATGACTGCCGGGTCAGTTAACCTAGCTTTGGCCCATGCCTTCTTTTGAGAAATATATCAGAGAGTTTAGGGCCAAATCATGGATTAGATCTATTACGCACTCTTATCCTCTTACAAGGAGCATGCCTGTTTGCAGTTAAAAACACGGATGAACTGCTCTAGGGCAAGTTCAACATCTGTTATGGCAAAAAATCCATTAAAATCAGAATTACTAAAATCATTTAGGAAAACTAACTCATTAAAATTCAAAAGATTTCTTTTATTTATAATAGGAGGATTAGCCTTGGGAAATCTGGCATCTCTGACACATGCTATTGGGCAGTGGTCACTTACATCTAATGGAAAAACACCCCATGCCAAATATTTATCTGGAGCATTTGTCAAAATATAATAAATTAATATGGAGTTTTTCGGCTCTTGTAGATTAGGCCGAGTAGGTTTAGTTATTAATTGTGTTGGATTTAGATCAGAAAGCCCATCTATTCAGTGGGTTAGAAGTAAGTTGCATTGGGAAAGTGTTACGACGCACCACCCTTTGACTGGGACTCCAATTTTGGTAAAGCTCCTGTAACACCTTGACATCCTCCAATGCATTATGAGCTTCATACGTCTTCCTGAGAAACACGCTAACCAGATGCTCCTGAGAGAACTTAGACACTCTGTCAGAAAACAACTCCTTACTTATCAAGAATGTGTCTAAGAAACCAGACACTACTTGTTGGAACTGGCACCTAAGGGAGCATTCGCCAAGAGCCCTGGCAAGTACTGGGGAGTCAAAGAGCCGGGCATTGTGGGCCGCCAGTATGGGCTTTCGGAAGGAACGAAGGAAGGAGATAAAGGAGGTGAGGGCTTCGCTTAAAGGGATGGTGTCCACCGGTCGGCCATGTAGGAGTAAGGTCCGTTGATTGCTGACTGTGAAGCCTGTGACCTGGGAGGCCTGGTTAGTCATACTGCAGCGAGGGAGAATGTAAGCGTTGTAAGTCTTGTCCCCACAGATGGCTGACAGCTGGATTATGTCACATACTGATGTGTCTGTAGAGGTAGGTAGATATCATGATTAAAGGACAATATTGTTTACTTATATTACCAGTCTATCATCCATAAAGTTCAGGCCCGGTGCAGGGATGAAGTGACTGAGTGGTGTCACGACATCGGGGACATTTATATGGATGGCATTGGACTGATTTATGTTTTGTAATATTTGATTTGATGCAAATGACATTCAGTAATAATGAAAATCATCAACTATAGGATATAATTATAATTTCATTTAAACAAAATAAACTTAAAATGCATTGTTCCAAATTATTATGCACAACAGAGCTTCAAAACATTTTATAGGTTGTAAAGTACTGACCATTTGTAATTTGTTGAACTTGTAGTATTAGGAGGTCATATTTACTGAAATCAAAAGCTATTTCTTCCAAAATGAAGCTGGCTTGTCCAAATGTGCATTTGCATACCTCAAGCTACTCGGTTTGTGGCATGTGTGCAGAAAAGGCTTCTACCACATCACTCTGCCATACAGCTTCTTCTTGTGCAGTTGAGCTAAATAGTTGAACAATGCCCAGAGACACCATCTACAGCAAGATTATGTTTTAAGTCTTTGGAGGTGGTCTGTGGGCTGTTTTTGACCTTTCTCACCATACTTTGCCTTTGCTTCTTCGATATGTTACGTGGCTTGCCACTTCTGGCCTTAACAAGAACTGTGCCTTCGGTCTTCCATTTCCTCACTATGTTCCTCACAGTAGGCACTGGCAGCGTAAATTTCTGCAATACCTTTTTGTAGCCTTCTCCTAAACCATAATGTTGAACAAGCTTTGTTTTCAGGTCATTTGAGAGTTGTTTTGAGGCCCCCATGTTGACACTCTTACAGAGTCAAAGAGAACAACATTTTGCAATTGGCAACCATAAATACCTTTTCTTATGATTGGATTCACCTGTCTATGAAGTTCAAGGCTTATTGTGCTCACCAAAGCAATTCTGTGTTCCAATTAAACAGTGGTAGGTAGTTACAGGTATTCAAATCAACAAAATGACAAGGGTGCTTAAATTTATGCACCTGTCTAATTTAGTTTTGATGCATATTGCATGTTAATCCAATGAAGCTCATCTCTTCTCTGTAAGCATAGTAATGCTGGTGTAGACCATTTTTGACCTTGTATTTCTTACTGTTTGTGATTTTTTCTTATTGTTTGTCATTACAATATTGATAAATAAAAAATGTAAGAAAAGGAAAATGACATTTTTTAATACTGATTGCTTTATTAGTTCACATTTAAAGTGCCCTATTACTACAGGTGAAAAGTCAAACTATATGGTGGCAGGAGTAATTTATTTGTGAAAAATATTCACTAAACATTAACAAAATTACTTTTTCTCATACTGATTGCACATTTAAAGGCCGGTAATTACTACAGGTGAATTTCTAATCAAAAGTCAAACTGTATAGAATATTTTTCACAAACAATTTACTCCTGCCACCATATAGTTTGACTTTTGACCAAAATTTCACCTGTAGTAACTAGGGCCCTTTAAATTGGAACTACTACAGCAATCTGAATGAGAAAAAGTCATTTGTTTTATTTTTTGTGAATATTTTTAACTAGGGCCCTTTAAATGGGAATTACTACAGCAATCAGTATGGCAAAAGGTCATGTCGTTTATTTTTAGTGAAAATTTTTCACAAATAAATTACTCCTGCCACCATATACTTTGACTTTTGACCAAAATTTCACCTGTAGTAACTAGGGCCCTTTAAATATGAACTACTACAATCAGTATGACAAAATGTCTTTTTCGTTTTCTTAAACTTTTTATTTATCTATATTGTTAATGACAAACAGTAAGAAATACAAGGTCAAAAATGGTCTACACAAGTAGTGCTTACAGAGAAGACCTCATCTTCAAGTTAAATTCAAGGTAAATAACTCTTATGACGGTCCCTTACTACACCTATAGTGACGGGCTGGTTGGACAGACATTCAGTTCTTAACGCTTTCGCTCTTAATGCGTCGTAATTTTTGGTGATTTTAAGTTGATCAAACTGTAAAACTTCCGCCTTAATTAGCTCTACAACATACACCTAAAAGTTGAAAAAATCGAAGAACTGCCACGGAGCTACTGAAGGTAACATCCGCGAAAACCGACGAACGTCAAACTGACTTTACCTCGCTTGTAAAACCTGTGGGGGCACCTTTAACGCAATGAAATTCTATGGAAGTCGTCTTGATACTCTAAATAGCAACAGTATGAAGGTAGGCTTATTACTGCATTTCGTTTTATTTTGCTTTAAATTAGGCAACGTAGGTATTTCAAACAAACGTGTTTTGGGAAATATTTTTTACTAAAAACTTTTATAAGCAATAATGTTATATTAGTTTCAAAATACCGTTTATATTTTCAAAACAACTATTGAGGCAAATTTTCATGAAGTCAAATGCATCTAATTTATATTATAGTAACCGATGACAGATACACCTCTTTTTAACATTTCAAACTGATATCATCGCATAAAACCGTTCGAATTTGTGGTTCGCATTTCCTAGAAATTATGTTTCACTGACGTTCACGCGTATTCCACGCGCACGCACGCACGCACACACGCACACACCTGCGCTTAGAATACGAAGGTTCATCAGCATTGTGTCTAAACTAAACATTGCAATATGTTCCATGACCATTACACCTTCTCTTTTGACAGGTAGTATACTTAACACTTTTTATCAATTAGGATTAATAAACAAGTATACCCTACTCAATGCCTACTGAAAAATGTAGGACTACTTTGTAATTAAATGGTTAACATAATAACCAGACGGAGTTTATACAATACCTAATCCCGTTGTCTCCAAATCAAAGAATACAATGGTGTGATCACCAGAGACTGCTCCAATTCCCTAAATAAGCAAAATGTACAGTAATAAATAAAATCCAATGTCAGGATTAATTAATGTGCATTACAAATGACTTGGCCTTCAGTGTCTAACATAATATAAAACGTTTAATTTGTTTTATGTCAGTGTATGATTTCAAGTTAACATCTGATAAGAGAAATATATTCAGTGTTTCTTACCAAAGCGGACTGCATAACGATGTCGACTGTCAAAATCCCGCAAATCAAGCTGTCTGCATTCGAATGAAGTGCACTTTAAAAGTGATGATAGACAGACGGGTACAAGCGATAATGATACTTATGTTACTTTCGTTTCAGGCATTTCCTCCTCGATTCCTCCATAATCATTACTCCATCATTGGGTAACAACCCCAAGCCGCTTGTAAATATTCTATAACATTCCTGATTTGACCTATACTCGAATCATCAATTCTTTTAATAATCTCGAGGCTATTTGGTAGTGGTAATACAACAAGTTAAACGACTAGGGGTTCTCGCAGAAATGTTTGAGGACCACTGCACTTAACATAAATGAAAACGGAATCACAATGGCTTTAACACAAAGGGCCAGTGAAAAGTTTACAGTAACAATGGCATTCAGATGGCTATTTACAAAAGAACAATATGGGAGAATATTCCAAATGTTTTTATTTGTGCTGTTGCTAGAATGATAGGTGATTACTGTTTTTCCCAAACATAGTCCATACCCAAATTACTGGTTTCCATACAGAAATTAATCATAAAAAACAGCCCTACAGTCATGGTTCTGAGAATAACACAAGTATTGGTCTCCACAATGTTTCTGCTTCGGTGTTCTTAAATCTTGTTGTCAGTAGTTACTATGGTATACTGAAGTATAATTACAAGCATTCCATAAGTGTCAAAGACTTTTATAGACAATTACATGAAGTTAACGCAAAGAGTCAGCATTTGCAGTGTTGACCCTTCTTTTTCAAGACCGCTGCAATCTGCCCTGGCATGCTGTCAAATAACTTCTGGGCTGCATCCTCACGGATGGCAGCCCATTCTTGCATGATCAATGCTTGGCTTTTGTCAGAATCTGTCGGTTTTTGTTTGTTCGCCTCTTAAGGATCAACCACAAGTTCTCAATGGGATTAAGGTCTGGGGAGTTTCCTGGCCATGGACTCAAAATTTCAATGTATTGTTTCCCGATCCACTTAGTTATCACTTTTGCCTTATGGCAAGGTGCTCCATCATGCTGGAGAAGTCATTGGTCATCACCAAACTGGTCTTGGATGGTTAGGAGAAGTTGCTTTCAGAGGATGTGTTGGTAACTTTCTTTATTCATGGCTGTGTTCTTAGGCAAAATTGTGAGTGAGCCCACTCCCTTGGCTGAGAAGCAACCCTACACATGAATGGTCTCAGGATGCTTTACTGTTGGCATGACACAGGACTATTGGTAGCGCTCACCTTGTCTTTTCCGGACAATGTTTTTTCCGGATGGCCCAAACAATTGGAAAGGGGATTCATCAAAGAAAATGACTTTGCCCCAGTCCTCAGCAGTCCAATCCCTGTACCTGTTTACAGAATATCAGTCTGTCCCTGATGGTTTTCCTGGAGAGATGTGGCTTCTTTGCTGCCCTTCTTGACACCAGGCCTTTCTCCAAAAGTCTTCGCCTCACTCTGCGTGCAGATGCACTCATGCTACATTCAGACCGAACACAAATTGAGCATGAAATTCGCTTCTATAGTGTCTAGTTGGATGCTTGAGCAATTTGAATCCACTCGCGTTTCCAAAGCAAATAAGATATGCGAATAAAGGGAGTGTTTGAAGCGAAATAGACACACGTTTGAGGCAGAATTCGCTTCCTGTGGGAGGGGTAAGTGCTAAGTGGTTGTTTGTTTGCAAGATGGCTGATGTTGATTGAGCAGTCATTGAGAGAGTCACCGCTCTGAATGTGCTCTGGAGATTAGAACGGTCCTTTTCATTCCTGTCTCTGTAGAAATATGAACTTGTGTCATATAGCTCAGTATGACTGCTCACTGATTTCTGAAATGGCAGGTTGTGAAAACCACTTGAGTGACTGCCTCAAAGCGCATCAATTAGCAATGTCTCAAAAATGCAGGCCTCTAATTTAAAATTCTACAAACAATACCCCATAATGACAATGTGAAAAAAGTGTGTTTGAAATCTTAGCAACTTTATTAAAAATTAAAAAAGAAAAAAGCTAATGTTCAAACATAATGTACAAACATACATTTATTTTACTTTTACTTCACGCAGGGTGGTGCAGCCGGCACCAGTAGAGGGGGCGGTGCCGCCAGCACCAGTGAAGGGGTGAAGCAGTCTGCACCAGCAAAGGGGATGGTACAGCTAGCGCCAGGGCAGAGGGTGGAGCCCCTGGCACTGGCGTGGGGGACGAAGCTCCTGGCTCTGGCCTGGGAGGCAGAGCCCCTGGATGGGAAAGGTGTGCTGGGCCTTCGGCATTGGCATGGAGGCAGGGCCTCCGGTGCTAGCATGGTGGGCAGGGCCTCCAGGTCTGTTAGCTGTCTAACCTGCCTAGTTAACCGAACAGGAGTTGGAGGGTCCGCTAGCTGGCTAACCTTTCTAGCTAATGGAAGAGGAGGTATGGGGTCCGCTAGCCGGCTAACCGGCCTAGCTTACAGAACAGGTGGTAGAGGGTCCGCTAGCCGGCTAACCTCACTACGTTGTTAGCCTAGCGATATTGCTCCTCCATGTTGTTGTATTCCTCCTCCGACGAGTAGAGCTCCAGGACTTCTTGTGGGTATCGCACAGCATATTCGGACAAGTCAGGCTGTGCTATAACCTCGCTTGTAACCTTTGACTGGAGGGGATTGACAGAGAGGCAGTAACGATCACCTCCATTTCATCACTATCATAGTCCTCCTCTATGATGGAAGACTCTGCCCTTGCCCAGTACTCCGTTCCTTCTTCGTTGTCTTCTAGTCTTATGGTCATTCATTCTGTAACGTGCAGACATTAGGGATTATCAGAGACAAGTGTGAAGGTAAATGAAACGTTTATTACATCAAAACATTTTCAAATCAAAATCCCTTTGAGGACTCAAAAAGGCAGGTATGTAAACAAAACTCTCTAGAAAAAAACACACTACAATGAACAACAAAACTATTTATACAAAACCAAGAACTTAAATACATTTATTAATGAAGGAAATTATACCAGCTGTGTATATTTAGTTGACTGTGAAAAGAAGATCTATTGGTGGATGCAGTGATGACAGGACCCTTCCTGGAGACACAGAAAACATTAAACGGCTGGAGCCACTGACTCAGGTACTGCCACAGATGGGCTCTATCTAATCTGGTGTTGGATCATTGCATTTGATTTTTCTTTACTCCGAGAGGTCATGTTGCACTTTACCCCTTATTGCTGGAGCACAACATTTCTATATTTCTCCTTATTCATCAAAAATGTCCAACAAAAAATGAAATACTTGAAACTCAGAACCTTAGACAAGGAAATGCAAATGCCTGTTAGGTGTCTGAGGAATTCACAAGGACAGTGTCTAATTTCCAGATTAACTTCCGGCCAAACATCAGAGCTCTCAACTCATGCTGCACCTTTAACAATCAACTATAACCTCTGGACTTTTGTCATGTTAGGTTATGAACTGCCTACTGCAGTTTACAGTCATACAAACAAAATGTTAATAGGTTTAACACATTGCGCTGGGAGTACCGGTAGTTTGAAGGAAAGAACAGTACGAAGGACTTTGATGAGTCAAAAGGTTTCTGTATTATTACTCAGACTGCAGTTAAACACACACGTACATCAACAGTTAAACACACACGTACATCAACAGTTAAACACACACGTACATCAACAGTTAAACACACACGTACATCAACAGTTAAACACACACGTATATCAATGACTGATGGGATTACCAAACAGAGAGCCTTACATACACATAATGACAATGGGTATTAGTATGTGGTTCTTGTGATTATAGACAAAACAGACAATACATTGGTTGTTCATGAGGTAATGTTCCAATGACCAAACCAGGAAATAGGTTGTTTAAGGAACTCCACCCATATTAAATAATCTCTGTCTATTCTTTTAGAGATAACTCTAACCTAAAACCTTACCATAACCTTAAAATACGCAGCTAATTAAAAATCCAGATAATTAAATTAAAATTAAAACATGTTAGGCATTCAAAATATGCTCTTATCTACAGGTCCTTCTCAAGAAATTAGCATATTGTGATAAAGTTTTTTATTTTCCATAATGTAATGATAAAAATTAAACTTTCATATATTTTAGATTCATTGCACACCAACTGAAATATTTCAGGTCATTTATTGTTTTAATACTGATGATTTTGGCATACAGCTCATGAAAACCCAAAAAAAGGACCTGTATATTGAAGTTTTAGATAACTGCTATGTTAAAATACAACATTTTTCCCCATCAGATCTGGCATGCTTGGACTGCGCTTAAATTAGTCTGTTGCCTACAGCCTGACTGCAGATCTGCTTAAAAGGAATAGGATATTTACAGTTTTTCTCAGTTGCTAACACACGTTTCTTCAAAATGTCTTCTTCTCAAAACCCTAAACACACTTCTTGATATTCACACCATTTTGCCCAAAATCTTGACTTTTGACCCAACAGTTAACATTTTACTCAAAAACATATTATTGTTTTTAGTAGAAACCAAACATTGCATTAAATTTACACACAAAACCATCAAATACATTTACCCTACTGAATACCCATACACACTGCTGGGAGGAATTGAAAACAAAAATAAATAACTAGACTGTATTGTGTTCCTGAATATCATATATTTTGCCCTTCATGCGTTTGACACTATGTGAATCACACAAATTATACACCATGTTACTGTTTATTGTCCATTTGAAAAAAGCCCAAGAAAACAAATGTAGGGTTTGTTCAGTTTGTTCAGTACACTACTGTAGTGATATGAGTTCATTCTGTGTCCGCATTGTCTCTGCCCAAGGTCAAGCCAGAGATTTTCATCAACAACACAGGCTAGGTTTTCCATAGCCACACAGCATTGGGGAAATGACTTGAAATGCCTGAGCCATCCCTGACAGGACTCAAGGACAACATCCCTGAAAGCCTCCTCCCTGGCTTGGAAAAGGTTGTTCTGAACATAGGGATTTCTGTCATAGACCTTCCACACCATGTTGAGAAGAACTCCTCTATTGGACCGAGGAAAGCCGGGTATGGTGGAAGGTACAGATTTGTAAATCTTGGAACATTCATGAACCAGTTCCGGAGCATAACATCATGGTTGAAACGTACATTGTCCCAAACAAGGCTACACGTCTCTCTGGCCATGTTGGTAAAGAGTAGTGATGGGCATTCAAGGCTTCATTACTGTACAAGCTGTCAACACAAACTCAGAATGTACTTGCATGATAAAAGCCTTCACTGATATTTGACACATTGCAATCAGCCGCGGTCGTTTCTTTTGTTTTGCACACTGGGTTTTGTGCGTTGCGCACCATTCCATTTACTCCTGTTCCGAGCGTAATACGAGCCCGTCCTCCCCAATTAAGATCCACCGACCGCGGCTGATTGCAATGCATTTAAAAAATGTAATGATGGGCATTCAAGACTTAATTTCCTTTCATCTAGCAGCAATAAAATGTGCTGGCAGTAGTTTTTGTTTTTGAAATGCACTGCAATGTGTGAAATATCAGTGACAGCTTTTATTTTGCAAAGTAAATTCTGCGTTTTTGTTGACAGCTTGATTCTGCTGCTTGAAGAAAAGTAATGAAGCTTTGAAATACTGTTCTTCTGCCTCTCCCTTGTCTACCTCCTCTCATTCTAACCATTGCTCCGGCTGGTTCTCTGACATTATCATCCTGACTCTGAACACTGGGAAGCTCACATGTTGACCATTTGCTTTATTCCAACATCCTGAATGCTCAGTTGAATAATTTAGCATGTTTACACCAGGACAGTTTGTTAAGGGTGTCTGAATTGGTTTGAGTTTAGTTATTGAAAGCCAGTGCTTTCTGAATGAAAACAAGGGGACAATTGTGTCTTAAAGCGAGAGTTGTGTTTAGACTTTATTTTTTCCTCGATTTCCTTCCTTTGGAATTCACTCTAATCCTGCTTTGTCGGCAGCACCGCGACTCCTTGGGCAGATCTGCGGGATTATGAGGGGTGTGCACATGGTTAATCCAACCACGTCACCTGAGCAGCCAATCCTTTTCGCACTGTTCACCCAACACGGAAGCCTTTAGTTGGATCATGCACGGCATGATTATGTTCACCAACTATTTTTCCACAACAATTAGATCATCTGATTTATTTAACCCCAGGCTCGAACCACTGACTATGTTGTGTACACTTTTATAAAAAAGTGTGAATGGAACAGAGATGTCAAAACAGGTAAATAATGTTCATGGACTGGAGCACATAGTCCTTCCGCTGGTGCGTATGTTTTACACTACCAGTTTTAATGTGTTGGATATCGAGACAAACTGTCATCCTGAGCTTTCTGCACATGTGCATTATGTTGAGCAGTGCTCCAATGGGGAAAAACACGCAGGTATGCTTTGTTACAGTTTGTTGAAACCATCTGCTCTAGAGTTTTATCACTGTACATTAAAACAAACATCATTATTAATACTTCAAAACAACACACAAGCTACCACCTGCTACCACTCCATAATACACATTGTTACAAAACAACATTGTACCACCTGTTCAAGTTTGTTCACTGTATGTCCTTCAAAACAATGCTGCAGGTTCCTTCTTATTATTATTTTATAGACATAGAAGGAAGCAGTGGCTGGGGAGACAGGTGTGAAGATGGAGAGGAAGGCTGTAGACCATCAGCCGAGCCAGGGCTCCAACCCCAGTTGCAAAGGGGCATGTGTATGGAGTTATATTCCTATCTTTATTCAAGAGCGCATTATTTCAATTTGAGAGAATTTCTCACAGATATTACGTACAGACTTATAATAATTTCCCTCAAAACCTTGCTCTCACACTCAAATAGTCACTGCTCGCGCTTGGATTTGCTCTGCTTGCGCTCAAACTTTTTGCTTGGACCCAGAAATGTTGTTGCTTGGACATATTTCCTGCTCTCAACTTCAGCCTTTCTCTTTGCACTCAGGCTGTTTCTTCGC
>JACXGM010019757.1:0-18270 GCA_016801145.1 Umbra pygmaea
CATTGAAAAAAAGCATATAATGAATTCAAAGCGAGATAATTATACCTTATCATCTTTCAGTTTAATTATCATATTGTCTGGTATATTTTGACTTTTAAGGAACGTTTCCAATTCATCTTTTGCCGGCATCCTTTCTAACCGGAGTTGTCGCTTTGTCTGCTTACATGAAAACAAATCTAAAGTTTAGTTTCATGTGCTCACACGAAATTTTCATGTGCTCACATGAAAATGTTTTGTGTGCGCATGCGAAAGTTTCATGTGCGCACGCGAAAGTTTCAAGTGCGCACGCGAAAGTTTCATGTGCGCACATGAACATTTTGCGTGCGCACATGAAACTAAACTTTTTTTTTTTATTCTGCACATGAAGGTTTCGCGTGAGCACATGAAAGTTTCACGTGAGCAAATGAAAGTTTCGCGGGAGCACATGAAACGAAACTTTAAAAAAAAATTCAGCACATGAAGGTTTCACGTGAGCACATGAAAGTTTCACGTGAGCACATGAAACTTTCACGTGAGCACATGAAACTAAACTTTTTAAAAAAATTCAGCACATGAAGGTTTCGCGTGAGCACATGAAGGTTTTGTGTGAGCACATGAAAGTTTCGCGTGAGCACATGAAAGTTTCACGTGAGCACATGAAACTAAACTTTTGATTTTTTTGCTCATGTCCTCTTAGGGGCTCCGTACAAAGCATAAAGTAAAAAACATAATTATGGCATGATGCAAATTGTTTAGTTAATTCTCAGGCAAGGCTAAATACCTTTTTTCTGGGGTTATTGGCAATTTAGCCATTGACATCATTTATTAATTGAGAGGTGCTTAGCGCCTGGGTACCAGGGGCCACATTTAAAAACGTTGAGGTGGATTTGCTTTAGAAGTGGCGTACGGATGAAACATAGGACGTACATATGCACAGAAATATTCTGATTTATAAAACCGTGCGCACGCACGTTCTACGACATTTTCCCTTTATAAATCACAATCAACTCTACATATGGCACAGCTTTGTGGCTTCAGGTCACACCCATTGTTGGTCATACATATTCAGTGAAACACCCCCCCAAATTGATATTTCATTGATTGAGAAATCATGGCAAACACAGAGGAAAACCAAAAAAAGAAACTTCACTCGATGTGAAGTAGAAATTGTTGTTGGAGAGGTGGAAAAAAGGAGGAAAATGTTGTTTGGAGGGCACAGTGTGGCCATTAATGATGCCAAAAAGGCGTCGGAGCGGCAAAAGGTTGCAGACGCTGTGAATGCCACAGCCTCAGAAACACTGACCGTGGCCAAAATAAAAAAATGGTCAGATATCAAAGTCGATGCCAAAAAGCATCTAGAACTTCATCACGAAAGTGTGTCTGCCACAGGTGGGGGAACATTAGTTACATTAGTGAGCAATTTCATTCTCATTCTGTGCCCTTATGGCAACATGAGTTCAGTCAATAGCACTGATTACATTTGTGATTTGACATGTAATATCAGGCCTAGGAGTGGCTGCGTCAGCCTTGGTCAGGACGATGGCAGGTCCAGCGACGTGTCAGCGTTCAGGGATAATGGCAGTGGAGTAAGAGCCTGGGCCTTGCACTGGCTGAAGGAGCTGCAGACTGGGCAGTCAAGGCTGGGGCTGTGTCTGTGGCAGCAATGCGCTGGTCTGCAGGGGCAGGTCCAGGAACGGCACTAGCTGGGTTAGCTGGTGGTCAAGGAACCACTAGCTGGTAAGCTTTCCTGGCTAGCGTGATTAATGGTAGAGGAACCTCTAGCTGGTTAGCCTTCCCGACTTGCGAACAGGTAGCTTGGCAGCTGGTTAGCCACTAGCTAGTTAGCCTTCCTGGCTAGCGGGACTGGTACTGTAGCTGGGGAGCCACTAACTGGTTAGCCACTATCTGGCTAGCTGCTAGCTGGTTAGCCTTCCTTGCTAGAGGGCTGGTAGTTGGGGAGCCTTTAGCTGGTTAGCTGCTAGATGGGTAGACTTCCTGTCTAGCGGGACAGGTAAGAGAGGGGATTGGAATTACTTCAGACCCCCGAAAGCATGCCGTTTCAGAGTTTCCCAGTCCACACATCGGTCCCACTTGTTTTCAATGATCGGGTAACACTCATTGTTCCCCTCACTGTCCTTGTTGTCATCCTACGAGTGGTACCGTGCCAGGTACTCCTGAGGATATCTCTCCTCTATTCTAGTGCAGGCCCGTTGCTCCTCCCAGTCCTCATTACTGTCATCATCATCATTCTCTGAGGACCAGAGCCCCAGGTCCCTATCTTTCTCCTAGACAGTCGTCGTCCTAGTGCCTTGCTAATCGGCCCATAAGATGAGCCGAACGCTGCCCCTGCACAAATTAGAGTCCAATAGCCCTCCCCCAAAACATTGGTCAGGGAAACTAGGGAATATGTCGCCTCTCTCTGTGCCTCCCATGGATTGAAAATGGCATCATCATTCTTATAAGATCCTGTGGAGCTTGTTGAGTGGATAGTGAAGGGGTCTCTAAGAAAATAAAAAATATTTAGAGACTGATGAAACCCTTTGGCTTTCTCTGATGAGTATCTTTATGAAAGATATAGATTCTCAATGGAGGGACTTGCTTTGAGGCTAGGAAATATTGTTACCATTGCTACGAGACTGTTTGTTATTTATTTGGGGAGGGGTCTGGTCAAACTCTGGGTATTGGGGGGGTCCGTGTGGTATGGGGGGTCGATGCATTGCAGGACAGTCTGCATCGCGATGGTCGTGGGTTCGAGCCTGACCATGGGTTCTCTGACTATCCTCTGGCACCTTGGCAGCGCAAAATTAGCATAGCGCTGTCCGGGATTTGGGTTAGATAAGTCAAATAATTCTATCCTGCCATGTCGCTCTCGAGCGATTCCTTGTGTTCAGTTTGGGCGCTTGTGAATTCAGTAGTGGAAGTGTTGTCGGTGAATGTAATCATCCCGTGGATGATTCCAATAAAGGCTTCTTAATTGGGTGAACAATGTGAAAAGAAATGGCGGCTCGGGCAACAAGTGGTTGATGATCCATGTGCTTGCCACTTGTCATCCCACAGATCTGATGACAAGGCAGGATTAGAGAGGGAATTGGGAAGGGAGGAAAATCTGGAAAAATCACAAGTTAAAAAAACAATAAATAACAAAACCCCACCCTCCCCAATTGAGAAATATTTTCACTAAGGCTATCAAAATTGAAGGGCATTATTGGATTTCATATGGAACTATCCTCAGCAAGTGTTTGATTTTTTTAGCGCTGTACTAGCATTCTCCATTTACGGTAACGTCTGATATGCGTGACTTTTGTTGGAGATGTCCAGAGTGCTTCACTGGTACTTTTTATTATATAGCAATATAGTTGGCATTCATGATATTAATCATGATTTCAACTTATTTACCAGCCACTTCTTAGTGAACCCTGCCAAACTGTTCAATATAAACATACATTAGTAGTCTACATAGGATGTGCTCTTCCAAGTTGACTATATCTTTGACATTTGGATATTTGTCTGGGTTATAGATCTCATTGGTAGGGAATGAGCCAGAAGGCAAAGCTCTCAATTTTTTGTACTAAAATAATTTACTTAATAATTTGTTAAAATTCATTTATTTTCCAGTTTATTTCATTGAGATGCATGTACATTTTGTGTTTAACAGTAATATCTCCCTGCCTGTTTTCTACACCCTGGTCATCCATGCCTACCTATGGAATCCTGAACTGAACCCCTGGTCATCCAACCTCCTTATCTCACCCATGGCATCCTTAACTGAACCCCTGGTCATCCACCCTCCTTATCTCACCCATGGCTGTCACAATGTCTGTAGACTCTGTCCTTGTTCACTACAGGGTGGTTTCTCCCCTATGTGTTTTGTTTTGGTTTGGTTTCCCGCTCTTTATATCACATGATCCCGTCACATGTTTTTGTCAGCCTATCAGTTCTGTTGTTTAGTCCACACCTGCACCTCCTTCCCTCGTTAGTACAGTATTTAGTTCTGAGTGTTTGTAAGTCCTGTGTGGTTCTTTGTTCCTGTCCAGGTATGTGGTTGTTCTTTGTAGTAGTTGTCTTTAGTCTGTTCTTATGTTAGTCTAAAGTGTTTCTTGTGTTTGTAGGTCATGTTTGTATATGTTTATAGGGTCTGGTCTTGTGTTTCTGTAATGTTGTTCTTGTTTAGTATATTTCATTGTAGTCATGTATTCTTGTCTTTGTTCCTGTCCAGTTCATCCTTGTGGTTCTTTAAATAAAATATATGTTCATTGAAAACGCGCCTGCCTCCTCAACATTGAATCGTGACAGAAAGAACCACAAGGATGAACTGGACAGGAACAAAGACAAGAATACATGACTACAATGAAATGTACTAAACAAGAACAACATTACAGAAACACAAGACCAGACCCTATAAACATATACAAACATGACCTACAAACACAAGAAACACTTTAGACTAACATAAGAACAGCCTAAAGACAACTACTACAAAGAACAACCACATACCTGGACAGGAACAAAGAACCACACAGGACTTACAAACACTCAGAACTAAATACTGTACTAACGAGGGAAGGAGGTGCAGGTGTGGACTAAACAACAGAACTGATAGGCTGACAAAAACATGTGACGGGATCATGTGATACATAGAGCGGGAAACCAAACCAAAACAAAACACATAGGGGAGAAACCACCCTGTAGTGAACAAGGACAGAGTCTACAGACATTGTGACAATGGCATCCTTAACTGACCCCCTGGTTATCCACCCTCCTTATCTCACCCATGGCATCCTGAACTGAACCCCTGGTCATCCACCCTCCTTATCTCACCCATGGCATCCTTAACTGAACCCCTGGTCATCCACCCTCCTTATCTCACCCATGGCATCCTGAACTGAACCCCTGGTTATCCACCCTCCTTATCTCACCCATGGCATCCTTAACTGAACCCCTGGTCATCCACCCTCCTTATCTCACCCATGGCATCCTTAACTAATCCCCTGGTCATCTACCCTTATTACCTCTCCCTTCAGTGGAAGAAACTTCAAGACTCCAACACCACCCAAAAATAATTACCCTGATGTGATTCTTCGCCTCTTAACAGTAATCTTTTCATTTGTTTATTTGACAGCATACCATTCTGTGACTGTTTAGTCTAAATGCACACACTTAGGTGTGTTTTTCTAGGGCATATCCTGTCCTGCCCTGTAAGAAAATGTGGAAAAAGCCTAGTCCTATTCTGTATTGCGTTTCACTCATAAATGCTTAGTTACTTTTTCTCAATAAATTGGTCCACAATTATGCTTGGAGTGTCCCATCGTCTTCAAGTGTTTAAATCACCGGCCTCCACTGATTTATAAAATTGTATAAAGTTAAAATGTATGTTATATTCCAAATGTATTAAGTTGTGTATTATGTCAGTATTCATGTAATAATGATGTTTCTGATGTATTGAAAGAAGTATTGGGACAACTAGCAAATTAATTAGTAAAACTAGCTAAGAGTGCATGAAACATTCTCGAGTGCTGACGGGGTTAGCTTATTTTTCATAATTAAATTGCTTTTCATTTCTCATGTGTTAGGCAACTGTCAGCAAGAAATGTACTGTATCATTTGATTTGTCATATACACTAAAATTGGTAAGAACTGCAGAAAAGTTGCAGTGTCTTTCTTAACCCATATCTCATTTGTTTACCCAAAAACACAACGTAGATGGATTAATGTCAGAACAGACCAGTTAAATAAGCAATACAATTATTATCAAATGTCACTGAAAAATTGACTTAATTTCAGCGGTGATTTCCGGTGTCTTTTACACACAACAGTGTAGATAATTTGCGGCATAAAGGTTTAGTCTGAATGGTTCATAAGAGTTTCAATGATAGAGAAGAGATTATTTTTACTTCTACAAAGGACTTCCGCTAAGAATATTTGTTACTTCACACATGAAGTCCTCACAATAACCATTCAACAGTTGGATTACCAAAGACATTCACTTCCGGTTGCCTTATAGAGGAGACAGATCGTGAATCCCAAACCGATTCCTACAACCAACCCTCTCGCTCAGAGTGCCGTAGTCACGTTTTGATGATGAAACTCTGAGGGTGACTTTCCCCAGGGTGGATAGGGGTTTGATAAACAGTTCAACGTCGGGACACAATCATGACTTGACTGTTTACAATTTGTGTTCCACTGTTAATTAATTAAACAAGAATGGATTTCTAATTTTTTAATACTACCTATCTTCAAAGAGGAAATTTCCATAATTAACCATTTAATTCTGCACCATGTAACTTTCCATTCATTTGTACTGTCGGCCCAAATTTTAGGTAGATTTCATATTTTATATATATGTTTTTACCCAACCCCACATTAATACAGGGGTAATATAACCATAATATGCATTTGTTTCTAGTTACATATTGTGAACTGTCAACATACCTATTTTAATATTGAATATATTTTCCATTATTTCAGTAGATATTTTTAAACTACTGGATCCAATATACTAGCTCCTACCATTTACATAGTGCACGTTTAACATTTATTTTCGTCATATTTCATATTGTGTCAAACAAACGCACATCATATCACTGTACCTATCAATATTTTGTCATTGTGGATTTTTTGTCATTGTGCATGCTCAAAATTTACCCAGTGCATTATGGAAGTCTACTTCCTTTGCCACTTGTTAGCGAAGGCTGCATCTGTGCATTGGGTATTGGAGGGTCTAATTAGCCCCTACGCCCTTGAACATTTTTTTTTTGGGACACTTGTGCAAATGACCTAACCCAAGAGATGAGAGTGGAGTGGAGGGTGGAGAGTTCGGTTTAAGACTTACATACAGTTGGCGAGCTAGTACCTTTTCACCTGCAAAACATTTTATTGTTACATTTCATAACCACTTAACTTATTCTAATGACCCTCTACAGGTGTACATCTCTATGAAACATGGTAAAGCCCCAAAATTGTCTACCCTTGAAGCCTGTGTTTTGGACATAAGAATGTGGATGTCAGATGTTTAGATCCAAACAAAGATTAGCTTTCTGATCTCACAAGGAACTTGAATGGTTGTGCAGTTATTGGAAAGATCTCTAAGGGACCTTTTATACTAGAACCCAATCTTTCTTTTGATGAACTGCCTTTTTCGTCCCAGGAACATAGCTAAAATCTGAAACTTTCAATCAAATAATGATGCAGAATAACTAATGTTTGTTACTTCTAAACTAGATTTTTGCAATGCACTTCTCTCTGGCTACCCTGATAAGTCACTAAAACTTCAATTAGTGCGACCCGGTACAGCCAGAAGAGGAATGGCCACCCCACTGAGTCTGGATCCTCTCTAGGTTTCTTTCTGGGAAACAATTTACTGGGAAGTTTTTCCTAGCCATTAGGCTGGGTATCTGTAATTAGTAATAGCACTTTGTGACAATTGCTGTTGTAAATAGGGCTTTATAAAATACATTTGGTTGATTGATTGATAGATTTGAGGAAAGAGTCCCATACTACTTAAGATAGACAGATAAATCTGTCTTTAGGGATAGAACAAAGCCTACAATGTCCTAATTTCTTTCTCTTTACTCTTGACAGCACGTTCAGAAAGATAACACTGACCTCACATCCACCTATGGACCTGCCCCCCTCTGCCTCCCAGCTTTGTATTCCCCAACTTTCCAGACATTTGTCTCAAAGGTTTGAATTTTGAATGGTCAACCCAAAGAAAACAAAAAGCCCTGCGTTTACAGCCTGGCCCGTTTAAAAACTTCCTCTGTTTGGATGGTCAGCCATCCTCCTTCTCAGCATTCCTGACCCAGGCCCAGGGAGCTAGTCAGGCAGGAAGCCTTTTCCTGTCACTCTCCAGCACTACTCGGCCATGTTGTTGCAATGGTTAATTTACGAGTGGAGTGCCCCTTGAACCTTGTGTGCTGACATCACTCACCAGGCCCGTTTTATGGCACCTAAACTTTGTTTACATGCCCGGGATGTTTTACTATCAAAACTCACTATTAGACGATAAAGAGGCCCTTGGCGAACTGACATTTTACTAGTTGTGGTTTAAGTTTTCAGTCATTCGGGGAGGGAAATAATGATGTTTCAAATGAGCAGAAACTTGCATTATTGGTAGGGTTGGAGGTAAGGTTAGCATTGCCATCATGAATCTTGTTCTGCAGGCAGATTGGCCCTCAATGCAAATTGTTTTAAAGAAAATACACTCAGATGATATTACCATAAAAATATGTATATGTGTTATCTTCAATTTAGAATACTCTCAAAAGGTACACTCTGGTTACATGATTACCCTATTGAAACAACCAAATTGTTTAAAAAAAAGTTTACTTTTCCCTTTTCTAAAGGGACCTTACCCTGTACCAAATATATATTACTCCCAGTGTCAGACATACAGTATCTTGTGTTTTTCCAAAAGTGTACTCACCTTGTCTAAAAGGGACCTTACCCTGTACCAGATATATCACTCCCAGTGTCAGACATACAGTATCTTTTTTTTCCAAAAGTGTACTCATCTTGTCTAAAAGGCACCTCACCCTTTGTCAGACATATCACTGCCAATCACTGCCAATCAGACTCCCAATCAAAATAATGTTCAGGTCTGCAACAGGTTGTTTGGAAAGGGGATGTTCTGTTGTAATTGGTTAAAATCGGACGTCACTTTTATTTCTCTTATCCTGAGGAAATCCAGCTGTCTAAAAATGTGGTTGCTATGACACACATTGTCAAGACATATTCCAAACCATATGTATAGGTTGATTCGGATACAAATCACTTAGAATTATGATACTTGTGTCTGAGCAATCATATGTTTATTTATAATGTATTTGTCCCAACATGCTCTTTCTGTCACTCCCTGTGCAACATGTTTTTGTCGTCTGACATCATCTCAAACAAAACCAGATGCATCGAGGACAAGAGTTTGGAAATTCAAGACACCAATGCAATGTAAGCTCAGAACTCACAGTCTAAATGCAGTACAGTCGAAGTGGATCATATTTGAATGCTGTTTGAAATGTATTTCAAATTGTCACCAAACAAAGTGGACATGAGAATTAAGGCCTGCAATGTGACCACAGCCTAACAAAGGGACCTGTCTGATACCAAGGTTGGGTAGGTTACTTCTGAAATGTAATCCGGTACAGTTACTACGGTAGTTACCCATTCAAAATGTTTATTTGTAATTTGATTACTGTAATCCGATTACATTTGAAAAGTAACCTACCTAACCCTGTCTAAGACATTACCAAAATCCAATTGATGCTCAGATTTGCAGTAGTTTCTTGCGGAGGAGGATATGTGCTGCTGTTTCAATCTGTTAGAGTTTGTTATCATTCATATTTCATTTTGACTTGGTTGCAAGTTAGAACTTTTAAGATTGAGGGAGATTTTAAATGGTTGATGTCACTCTCAGTCCCTTAAACTGATTTATGTTTCAAGTTCAATAGGGTAAAGGTAAGTTCTGCCCTTGTCAATGAGGAGATCTGCCTGAAGAAAAAACATAATGATGAAAAAAGCTAATCTGCAAGCAGTACTGCCAGGCAAAAGCATTGGAGAGTTATTGCTACTACCATACTTTCAAGAGTCATATGGGACACTCAATGAAAACCAAGCTGTTGAAAGAAAACAGCTGCAAAACAAGGAGCCACTGAGCAGAGCTGGCACCCAACTCCAAAAACGTGTCCAACTGCACAACCATACAGGACTTTAAAAAATCATATCCAGTAGACATTTACCATCATTGAGTATGAAAAGGTTATCATAGCTTCTCTTTTTTTCAGTAGCACAAACATTATTGCGTGAGAACATGCCACTGACAAAGTTCACTTTCAGAAAGATGTTGAGGCCAGGCTAGAACCTGACTGAACCAATCAAAAGACTTGGGCAACAGCACCCCTTGCTGTTCCAAACCAAACACAGCAAAAATGCTTCAGTACAATTTCAGTTATACTGTAGCAGCAGTTGAAAAAATAGTGCTCTATTTTCGGTTGTTGTAATGTCAGTATAATTGTCACATGCATGTTAAAGTCTATGCTATGCTCCAGGATTGTCTCTTTAAAGTTCCCCTACGGTGGGAGCATCTGCAATATCCCAACAAATGTATTCCTTTACTGTAATGTCGATAGTTATGGCATAGAATTTGACAGGAAAACACAGACTATTCAGCCATGGCATATAGATGGTTGTAAAACGGTCTATATGCTGTTGTAGTATGGCAGAAGCAATATTTCTATTTATTTGTGCCTTGTTTGTTTCCCTCCCCAAATTATAGAAAACTTAAACCGCAACTAGTTATTCGCCAGTTCGCCAAGGGCCTCTTTATCATCTAACAGTGGGTTTTGATAGTAAAACATCCCGGGCATGTAAACAAAGTTAGGTGCCATAAAACAAGCCTAGTGAATGATGTCAGCACAAAAGTTTGAATGGGCACTCCACTTGTAAATTTACCATTGCAACAACATGTTTGTTTGTTACTAAACAAACACTGTCTATCTTATATCTAAGGTTGGGCATTCATTTTGGGAATAGCTATATTTATGCGGTTCACAAGGACA
This sequence comes from Umbra pygmaea, assembly GCA_016801145.1. Classification (NCBI taxonomy): domain Eukaryota; kingdom Metazoa; phylum Chordata; class Actinopteri; order Esociformes; family Umbridae; genus Umbra; species Umbra pygmaea. The sequence continues at coordinate 10,530 of JACXGM010019757.1, forward strand.
TTCCTGTTTTAAACAATCTATTTCTGTTAGCTATCTATGTACTTCGGTGACATTTGTTGTTTGCAGAATATGTTGTTTCTAATTGATATCCAACTCCAGTGAAATTTAGCAGGTTTTTCTGTTTGTCATAGCATACATTGTGTAATCATTTTTGTTTAATGTTTTTTGTTTTGTTTTGTTCGTTTGTAATGTAATTAATTGTTGACAGATTATAAAATTGCAAGCTTCATTGAAAAGCTAACTAGATCATGTCCGTATCTTTCAGTGAAGTGGTCACTAGTTTGAAATGGCTGGTGGTGAGCTAATTTAGCTAGTTAGTTCTGTTTGTAATATATATTTTTTACTAACAGATTGTACAGTAGCAAGCTAGTTTCTTCTACTAGCTTACTAGCTACCCATCTACACTACATCATGACCAGAGCTTTTGGACATTTGTTTTGTGGTGAGCTTATCTGTCTCTTTAGATCTCAATAAAGCTTGTTGTTTCAAAAACAAGGTGTTTTCAATTGTACAATTTAACAGTACAAGTAAGCTCAACGTGTTTTCTTGTTTATCAATATGTTGTGTAATTGCTTGGGTAATGTAATGAATTATTGACAGATTCGACAGTAGAAAGCTCGTTTTTTAATTAGCTTACTAGCTACCAAATACGGTACATCATAACTGGCAAATCACCAATTTTTGTATTGGCACGGCATCATTTTATTTGACACAAATAGGTATTGCTAACATTAGTCGTTAGTATATTCAGTACAGCCGCGGTCGGTCGGTGGATCTTAATTGGGGAGGATGGGCTCGTATTACGCACGGGACCGGAGTGAATGGAATGGTGCGCAACGCACAAAACCCAGTGTTTTTTGTTTTGCACACCATTCTGGAACCATTTTTGCTTTGTGGCAGGGTGCATTATCCTGCTGAAAAAGGCCAATACCCTCAGGGTATACCATTGCAATGAAAGGGTGAACATGGTCTGCAACAAGGCTTAGGTAGGTGCTACGTGTCAAGGTGACATCCACATGACATGGCAGGACCCAGGGTTTCCCAGCAGAACAGTGCTCAAAGCATCACACTGCGTCCACTGGCCTGCTTTCGTCTCATAGTACATCCTGGTGCCATGTGTTCCCCAGGAAAGTGACATACAATCACCCAGCCATCAACAAGCTGTAAAAGAAAACGTGATTCATCAGACCAGGATCATCATTTATAAATGTGGCGTATGCACAAAAGAAGAGATACACCGCTCTCTACGCAATAATCGGGATTTATAAAAAGAAAATGTGTGGCCCTACACGGAAACTCTGACCCATTCGTACGCACAAAAACGGGTGAAATGAGAAATGGCAACACTTTCGGGAGATGGATGAAAACACGTGAAACTGTCTGAAATTGCAGACCGTTGTGTAAACGAAATCGAAATACTTACCTCCTCTCATTAATAATATGAAGATTTCACAAAGCCATTCTTACAATTAACAGCCTGAAGTGAAAAACAAACAAAGTAAAACAAGATTGTATCGTAAATGCAAATGATGACTTATTTGCAAAAAGAACATCCATCCTCATAAATAATATGGTAAACAGTCTCTGTCTGGGGGAGCAGATCGATAGAAAGGTAGATACACTCACCTAAAGGATTATTAGGAACACCCAATAAATTTCTCATTAATGCAATTATCTACTCAACCAATCACATGGCAGTTGCCTCAATGCATTTAGGGTTGTGGTCCTGGTCAAGACAATCTCCGGAACTCCAAACTAAATGTCAGAATGGGAAAGAAAGGTGATTTAAGCAGTTTTGAGCAATTGTGAGCATAAATAGTCTTTATTGTCCATTGGGGAAAGTTGTTTTCATAGTTTAAATGTTGTCATCAGCTACAGAATGATAGTGTACATTTATATGCCTTTAGTTCATTTTATTTTTAAAATGTGCTCCATCGTGATGGATGTCTTAACCATTTTGAAAGTTGCAAGAAATTTGCCATTTACAATTAGATTAATACTAACATCTGTAGCTTATCAGATACAATCAAATGGATGGTTATAAAAAGCCATGCCATTACAATGCGTAATCATGCACAATGGCTGGTCTTGTGCTGTTAAAAGATGTGGCATATGGAAGGATTTGGGGGACAGATCTCTTCAGTCAGCAAGAAGACTTGCTGGCATACGAGGATGAGTGACTTTTGAGCCGGTTCCGAGTTCCTCAGGCCGTCCTGTTGGACTTCTGTGATTTTTTGGGCCCAGTGTTACAGAGGAGCACTCAGAGAAACTACGCCGTGCCAGTCCCACTTCAAGTCCTTACAACACCAGGATTTCTGGTGACTGGCACTTTCCAGAGGGAATTAGCTGACAGGTCAAGGATATCTCAAAAAGCACAATTTGCACACAGGTCCGGTTTTCCAAATGTAACCAGTGCTATTGACTGCACTTATGTTGCCATAATGGCACGGAATGAGAATGCAAATGCTTTCATTAATCTAAATCATTTTCAATCCATCAATGTCCAAATAATTTGTGATGCAGACATGTTGCTCACTAATGTAAACAATGTTCCCACAGCCGTGGCAGACACACATTCACGATGAAGCGCTAGACGCTTTTTGCCATCAACTTTTATATCTGACCACTTTTTTATTTCGGTCATGGTCCGACTTTCTGAGGCTGCGGCATTCACAGCATCTGCAACCTTTTGTCACTCCAACACATTTTTGGCATTAGTAATGGTACTACAATTTAATGTAGTTTTGATAATATACACTAATTTCCAATCTGATGACTGCAGCACACTCCAAAGAAGTGGGGACAGTCGACTGTTTATGACTGTGTAACATCTTTTCTTTTACTAACACTTTAAGCATTTGGGCACTGAAGAAACCAGTTGGTTCATTAGTCTTTAATTAGTCCTAAATTGCCCCAGTCCCAACGTTTTGGGAACATTTTACATGTATCAATTTAGGTAAATGCATGATTATTTAAAAAACACTATGCAGTTGATTAGGTAAAACATAAAATACCTTGTCTTTATATGTTTTTTTGGTTAAATACAGAATAAAAAGCACATTTGCAAATCACTCCTCTTTCTTTTTATTAGCATTTTCCATATCGTCTAAAATTTTTAGAATTGGGGTTATAGTATAATACTTTTGCAAAGTAATGTGTATATACAAGTTACAGCTGTTTTTCAGAGTTTAACCTGAGAAATGTCAGACACAAGAATAGGAATGATCTCTTCTAATCATGAGGTACAGACCCTTAAGGAAATGCATTAACAACTTACAAAATAACAAATACTATACACTGTATTAAGGTAAATCAGTCATTATAAACTGGGTGCTAGGAATCCTGAAAGCTAATTTGCTGAAATCACTTTTTATTGCTCTCATTGCATTGGTAACTGATTGATGATAATAAAATAAGGCATCTCTGGGGTATGTGGTAAATTGCCAATACTCCACCGCTGAGTGCTGGGCCCATGCTCTGCCATGCATTGTGCAAAATAACAGCTATTAACCATGCAATATCAGCCATACCAGATTACGTTTTGCTTAATTGCATTGCTGTTAACACTTTAGGAGCACACAACACTGACATAAAATATTTCTAGGCACCTTTTTGAAACTACTGTTTTGATGATTTTATGTATGCAGCAATCTTCCTAAATACTCTGTTATTTAAATGTAAAGTCAAAACACTTATTAAAATGCTCATCAATGGTAACGTTACCATCAAACATTTTGTTTTTATTGTTGCAATTCATGGCTCAACTGTAGAAGACATGAATCTCAGTTGTTTTGTCTGTATACATAGGTAAAATAAAATAAATAATAGGCCAGTATAAAAGACATTCCAATGGAATCTCATTAGTTCAAAGAAAATATCAATCTTTAGATTAGGTTTGTATATTAACCTTACCTTTGTCTAGATGCAAGTATAGCTTCTACTAAGAAAAGTGAACCATGAGACAACCTCCCGGAGTTCCGGTGACCCAATGTTTGCTTTTTACTTTGACACATTTTGTTACAGAGTAATTAGTTGGGAGTGAGGGTTATAGACCCCTGGGTAGGCAGGCAAATCAACAGGTCTCCTTTAAATTAGTTCTGAGCATTGAGGGAGTGATTATATGTTAGCACAAACTTTAAAGATATGAGGTCAGCAGTGTGTGATGTGTGTTGGTGCCAAGAAATGGTGCCAACCAAAACATTTTGTCTACTCCTTTGCCCGTCCTGTGTTACCAGCAACTCACAAACACATGCCCAGGCCGGCTACATCCAGATTGCTCAAAACTCATGTTAACTGTATGATGTTATGCACAATTGTTACACAATCCCTGAGCCATTTTCTGTGGATGGACATATCTGGGGTAATTGATGGGTTTGAAAGGTTTCAGTGTTTTACTTGTCCTGTTGGCCATGTTTTTTATAACACCGCACCCGGATTCACAAAATCTTCTTAATAAAATAAAACTACATTTTTTTTCTTAACTTCATACTTAAGAAAGAATTTAAGAAAATATGACATTCACAAATAAATATATTATGTTTTTTCGTAACTTTCTCCTCACATTTTTTCTTAAGAAAAAACTTGACAACAAATTAGATTCTTGAAAACAAAGTGCTTAAGTTTTTTTGTTCTTGAAAAGATTGTTTAAAAGACAGTACCGTTTATGTATACAGCCAGGTGCCATCTTCGGAAAACAGACTCGATTAATCAAACCACAAGAGCTGTGCTACGTGAGCTGAACTGTGACTTGGAATCTCCCATGGCAAGAGGATTTGCGGTCATTCATGCAGATCAATGAGCAAGACTTAAAGCTGGCGATGCAAACACAATTTGCTCACAGTACAGCTCACGGAGCACGGAGTATGTAGTTCAACTGGTCAAGTCTGTTTTCTGAAGATGGCGCCTGGCTGTATACACGAACAGTACTGTCTTTTATACTATCTTTTTAATAAACTGTCTGTACACTAACAAATTTCTCAATGCTTCGGTTTGCATGTAGGGACCCTCATTAAGCTACCGTGGAAGTGTCGAGCTATTTTGAGCATTGTAAGTGGTATAAAATAGCGATTTATTTTTATTTCATCCATGCCCTCACAACTAGCGTTATAAGGTAATTATCAGTTTGCACTAAAACTGGGCACATTCAATTAGCATGAAAACATATCCAAGAGAACGGTCGACTCGGTAACAATGTGTTATTAAACCCTAGGTTCTTTTTGCACCAGAGTTGTTCTTTAAGATAAAACTTAAGCAAAATAGCGGGGACAAAATTAGGAAGTTCTTAAAGGAATTCCCTACATTTTTCTTAAGAACACTCACATTTCTAAAGAACTTTGTTATTTAATTGCTTAAGAACAAATATTTTTGAAAACATGAATTCCACTCACGCGACTGCTAACGTTGGCTACAGCCTTCAAGACTATGGAGGCTAACAAGTGGTGTAAAAACTTCTGACAGGAGCTTGAGGTAATGATCAAAGAAAATTTAGGCTATGTCACACCCAGCTCTGTATGAGCTGGGTTTAGTACCCCTTTTCCTTCATGTCTCTTGTGTATAGGTTGCATTTGTTGTTATTCAGTGTTTACACGGTGGTTGCATTGTACTGTTTTGTTATTTGGTTTCTCCCCTATGTATGGTGTTGTGGCTGGCTCCCTCTTGTGTCTGTTTTAGATAATGTGTTAGGTCCTGTCATTTTAGGTGATGTCATTTTAGTTCTCAGCTGTCATGTATTAGGTTATTAGTGAAGTGTATTTAACCCCCCATGTTTCTGTCATTCCCCTGTTCGTCAATGTCTGCTGTTACGTGTCTCAAGTGGCATTATTTTGGTTCTTCATTTTGCCCCTTGTGGCAGTCTTTCATTTGCTTGATTAAAGTACATTTGATTCTTGAAACCTTCGCGCCTGTCTCTCTCTCTCTGGTTAAGAAGAGCACCGTAACAGATTGACAAACCTATATTAAGGAGACAGCGAAGGATGCCTCGTCAGAGAAGGAAACCGGGACCCGGTCAAGCACGCCTTTCCCTGGCTCATAGTGGATTGGTGGTCGGAGGTGCGCAGTCTATGGAGCGACCTCGCCTGGCGAGCATGTGGGACCGAGACAGCTCCTACGAGGAACCGTTCTACCAGGAGGAATATTCATTCACGGAGGATGAAGAGGAGGATTCCCCATGGGAGGACGAGAGGATTGAGAGGGAGGACGTGAGAGAAGCCTGGGATAGCCTGCTGAAGAAAATCCAGGATGCCGGCCTCCTGGGTAGGACATCTCATCGTACTAGTGGGGGTCCCCAGGTCACTGTTACTCCTTCCAGCTCTCCTCCCCCTTCCGTTTCACAACGCAACCCTCCTCCGACTTTCCCTAGCTCTGTGGCTACCTCCCCTGGTATGTACGTTGGCACCCTAGGTAACGTTCCCGAGTCACATGCTAGCTCTGTTGGTTGTGGTGGCTCGGTGGAATCTGGTAGCCCCGCTAGCTCATTTAGTACCCAGGCTAGCATTCCCAACACCCAGGCTAGCATTCCCAAAACCCAGGCTAGCATTCCCAACACCCAAGCTAGCGTTCTCTACACTCAGGATAGCATACTCAACCCCGCTGGTTCTCCGGCTAGAGTAGCGGGCCACCCCGCTAGTTCTCCCAGGTCACAGGCTAGCCTCATTAGCCCCGCTATTGTCCAGGCTAGCAAGAGTAGCCCTGTTTGCCCCCAGGTTAGCTATGTTAGCCCCAGGCGCAAGCCAGTCAGCACCACGACTAGCATTCTCAGCGCCACAGCTAGTGTCCCTAGCACCCAATCTAGCATTTCCAGTCTCAAGGCTAGCATTTCCAGCCCCAATGCTATCTCTCTCAGCCCCGATGCTAGCTCCCCCAGCAGGAAGGCTAGCTCCCCCAGAAGGAAGGCTAGCTCCCCCACCGTGAAGGCTAGCTCCCCTTCCATAAAGGCTAGCTTCCCCAGCATAAAGGCTAGCTCTCCCAGCAGTACAGCTAGCTCTCCCAGCAGTACAGCTAGCTCTCCCAGCAGTAAAGCTAGCTCTCCCAGCACTACAGCTAGCTCTCCCAGCACTACAGCTAGCTCTCCCAGCACTACAGCTATCTCTCCCAGCACTACAGCTAGCTCTCCCAGCACTACAGCTAGCTCTCCCAGCACTACAGCTAGCTCCCCCTACAGCAAAGCTAGCTCTCAGGCTAGTGTTGACAACCCCACAAGCACTAGGGCCTCTGTTACTGCCCCTAGGGCCTCTGTTACTGCCCCTTGGGCCTCTGTTACTCCCCCTAGGCCACCTGTTTCTGCCCCAGTTTATCCCCCCAGTGCTCCCTTTCGGTCCCATGTTAGGGACCCCATACCAAGGGTTGGGTTGGTTAGGGGATTGGTGAGGAGGCAGGAGAGGAGACCCCTGGCAGAGAAAGACAGGGTGGCCCTCGTGATTTCCCAGCTGGAGGGGTCGGCGCTGTCCTTCGCCTTGGCCCTGTGGGAGGGAAACCACCCTCTGTTGGAGGAGCACCAGGGGTTCACCCGCCTGCTGGAGAGTATGTTCGGGCCTCTCCCAAAGATGGCCTCCCCACAGTCTCCATCAGAAGCCAGCAGACCACCAGAGGTCTCCACCACGCCCAGACCACCAGAGGTCTCCACCACGTCCAGGCCACCAGAGGCCGCTGTTTCTGCTCAAGCCTCCAGGCCACCAGAGGCCGCTGTTTCTGCTCAAGCCTCCAGGCCACCAGAGGCCGCTGTTTCTGCTCAAGCCTCCAGGCC
>JACXGM010019758.1:0-18223 GCA_016801145.1 Umbra pygmaea
GTGTCTTGTCAGCAGTGTGTTGTGCAGCCTGTGATCGTGTCTTGTCAGCAGTGTGTTGTGCAGCCTGTGATCGTGTCCTGTCAACAACTCTTTAATAAAGTGGATAGGATCTGTGCTTGAAGAAATGTACCGCCATAAAAATTGTTTGAGCCGACGTCTGGAAGAGACACAAATGTTGTGTGCAAACTTGCGGGTCTCTCTCGAATTCCACGCTTCATTCAGAGGTGGCGCACAAGAGGAATTTAAAAGACCCCACCTGGGGCTTTGCTAACAGCCCAGGACAAATGTCTATTGAGGGGAAATTCTCCACTGTAAGTCAATGGGCTGGGCTGGTTTGCTCAGACACCCAGCTCAAAACGTCTTGAATGACACACCCACGAACGTGCAATTGCGGTCTACCAACAGTATGGTCGGCTGGAGCGGATTCGGGAAATTGTTGGTTATGAAAATGCTGCCTTTGCTAAACAAACTACCAACAAAATTAATTTATAGAAAATAACAACACCCTAGGAAGATGGAGAACATGTTAAAAGTATACCAAAGGCAGTACAGTGAGGAGCACCAATGCTGATTTTCTCCACATTCTCCATGAATTATTCAGCAAATCTCATGCACAATGTATGGGTGTGAGAGAACACACGTAGTAACTCCAATAAACATGCTACATTGTGCATGAAAACACTATAGATTCAGTTCTTTCAAGAGCTGCTGTTAGGTCGTTGGGTACACAGCTCAGCGGATCTCTATTCACACAGAAAAGAAAATACTGTGTTGATATTTGGCTAAATAAACTATTTCGATTCAAGTTTGTGATATTATTGCTATTGTTTTTTTATTCAGCACTGTCAAGAGTGCCTGTTGGACTTTGAGGCTCACAAGCTACCACCTTACATGGGAGGTGTTGAAAAGTCAGCACAGGGGCGGCCAGACCTACAGGCAAATTTGGCGGTTACCTAGGCCCCCACAAGGGCAAAAGGCCCCTAAAAGCCCCACAAAAATGTAAAATCATTGTATAAATCTGTTTCAAAGGAGGGAGGAATGTAGTAGGAGCACTGGGGTGTCAGGTGTGATAATGGCAAATGGTTTACATGGCTCACGGGTCAGGTCGGAGGGTCCCTTAGCAGAATTTTGTCTAGGACCCCAAGGAGGTCAGGTACGGCCCTGAGTCAGCATCAATGTTAGTACCATAGACATGGTTGCAACAGAGGCCTGTTTCGGCACCATCTGACACCTGAGCTTTTATAAGCAACAGGGTCATCGATCAGGGGGCCATTCCTACAGACATCACTAAGCTGTTATAAGCAACAGGGTCATCGATCAGGGGGCCATTCCTACAGACATCACTTCAACAGGGTCATCGATCAGGGGGCCATTCCTACAGACATCACGTCTACATAGGGGAGCTAGATTGGCTTTATAATTACATTATAATTTTAGGTTGACATCATCTACCCATCTGCAATTGATATTAATACATGTGTGTTTGATATGTTAAACATCCTTTAGCAACTTAAAGAAAAGCAGAAATGACAACAAGGGCAATACATACCATCCACAGTCATATACCACACATGTTCTAAGCTGCTGGATGGAATTTGGGTTTTCTGTGATGGCTGAGAATGAAGCAATATACAGGTTGAGAATGCAGCATTATACAGGTTGATAGGACATTACACCAGAAGAATGTTAAAAAATAACCTGTGAGAACACCATTACATGAGAATAAAGTAGAAACAACAGATTAAGGACCAATGAGCAATCACCAGTACACAAGTTGATATGCCACTAAACCAGAAGAAATTATAGAAAGATAACCAATAATTACTGTAGAGCTGGGTGATATGGACAAACATCAAAATAAAATAGACAGAAGAATATTAAGGTGCATTTTTAGTGCACTTTATTTTTATTGCAAAATACTACTTGTAGCCAACATTCATTCATATTAAAAAGTGAATGTTATTTTAAAAGCAACATTGCTTTATCATAGGCTTCTTAAGGTAATGAAACCTAACCTAAATGGCGGTGATTAGTAGTTTATGTGGATCATTTGGGGTTTATCGTCCCAGCTCTACATAGATGTCACCCTCACATCTGAATAAAGTGGAAGCTAGATCAACATTCAAGATACAAGATGGAGATCAGAGACTGGTTAGAGCTGGAAGAATAACATGACAAGTCAGCAGAAACATCGGTTCTAAAAAATCTATTTCTAGTTCACTTCACAGTGACTAGGTGTGCAGAAGTGAAGCGGAGCCTGGTGAAGGGTGTATAAGCTACCCTTTTGAACTAAATGGATTACAGTAGTAAAACAATTTGTATAATATTCTTATAATAGTTAGGCAAGCTATTAACAAGCCATTTTACTTTGTTTCAAAGTAGTCATGCCAAAATCCAACCATAAATGTAGGGAAATATTTTATTTACAATTCCTTATATAAACTCTCCTTTTGTATGGTTGTCAAAACAAATGTATCATATTCACCTATCAACTAATGGTTTCATCAAGTTCTCTTTTTCTAAGGGATTATTTCCATGTAACCACCACTAGCATTAACATTGCTCCAATGTGCGGTGCACTTTTCCAGCTAATTATATTCTGCAATAAGTTAACTAACATTGTAAGCAAAACATTCTAGTAGGTTCCATCGGCCTTGTTAATTGATCAGGCATATCCTTCCACTATACTACTTTGAAAAGTATTCATGGGGATTCAAAAGTGAGTATATGTAATGTCTTCTGGGGTGGGGGGGAAGTGGGAATGTGGCATACACTGGCATATCCCGCCCCCACCAAACCAGTGTCTGTGTGTCCGTGACGCTATGGCCATATCTGATTAGCGGCAGGGTTCTCGGATTGCTGCTCTCTCATTTCCCAGGCTTAGCCTGCCCAGGACACGGTGCTAGACACAGCAAGAAGACACGGTCCATCTCAGCATGTGTCCACGCTGACAAACACACCCAGACAGAGCGTGTCCTTTCAGACACCACCCACCCCACACATGCCTACAGTACATACAGAAACAGAGCATATCCGTTGGGATGCCACACACACAACAACCAAACAAGACACACACACACACACACACACACACACACACACACAAATGCACCACCTCCTGAGTGCTGAGTAATTAGGACTATAAGTGGATTCACAGCAAATCCTCCAGTCGGAACACAGCAAGCAGCCACATAGTGAATCCCACGCAGCAGGTTCAGGAGTAGGCTTTCGGTTGTCTGTATCCACAGGGCCCTCCCTCTCACTGGTCTACAACCATGTACCTAGTGCTACACAGATGCATTGAGCCTGTCCCTGTATCAGTAATGGGGACGATTAACCACAGGACTAGCTCTTAGAGAGGGTCAGCAATAGAGAATGTGTTTCAGCTAAATCTATATGGTGTAAATTAAATGATTACCCTCGTTTGGCACAGTAAATGAACAAGTCGGGACTATCTGAGATGGGAATATTATTAAGTAAAAAATAGCTTCAGGTTTTATTATGATAGCATCATCCAGAAACGAAGCTGAGACCTGGTATCATGTTTTATACACAGCTCTGTAAAAAATTCTGTGACAACTGCACATCTGGAATGTGATCAAGAGGAAGATGGATGGTCACAAGCCATTAAAGGAAACTGAGCTTATTGAATCTTTGCACCAGGAGGGGCATAAAGTCACCCAACAGAAATTATAAAATTATTATTATTACTGCACCAAATTGTGATTTCTGAAGTCTGAACCTTTCCTAAGTTAACACATTTATATTGTGTTGTTTAAAAATGAATATGAACTTATTTTCTTTGCATTAGTCAAGGTCTGACATCTTTTTTGTTATTTCGAACAGTTGTAATTTTCTGCAAATAAATGTTCTGAATGACAATATTGGTATTTGGAATTTGAGAGAAATGTTTTCAGTATTTTATGAAATAAAAAACAAATGTAAATTTTACCACAAACACATACCTATCAGAAGTAAAATCAGAAACCTTTATAGCAGTGTCAGAACACAGTGCATCACATTTTGTTGCGTATGGGGCTGCAGTTTTTAGGCAGGTGGTAATGTCATAGTGGTAATCATAATGTTAAGGCGGGTCAGTGTATAAAGTATATACCGTTGTGGTCAAAATGTCTGGAATTACACATTATTTGTCTCCAAAAATTTGCTGCTTTCATGTTCTTAGATCTTTTTGTCTGTGTATACTGAAATATAATTACAAACATTCCATAAGTGCCAAAGGCTTTTTTTGACAATTACATTAAGTTTATGCAAAGAGACAATATTTGCAGAGTTGACACTTTTTCTAAACCTCTGTACCCCGCCCTGGCATGCTGTCAATTAACTTCTGGGCCACATCCTGACTGATGACAGCATATTCTTGCATGATCAATGCTTGGAGTTTGTCAGACATTGTGGGTTTTTGAACACCCACCTCTTGAGGATTGACCACAAGTTCTCAATGGGATTAAGGTCTGGGGAGTTTCCTGGCAATCGACCCAAAATTGAAATGTTTTGTTCCCCCGAGCCACTTAGTTATCACTTTTGCCTTGTAGCAAGGTTTTCCATCATGCTGGAAAAGGCAGTGGTCATCACCAAACTGTTCTTGGATGGTTGGGAGAAGTTGTTTTCAGAGAATGTGTTGGTACTATTCTTTATTCATGGCTGTATTCTTGGGCAAATTTGTGAGTGAGCACACTACCTTGGCTGAGAAGCAACCCCACACATGAATGGTCTCAGGATGCTTTACTGTTGGCATGACACAGGACTGATGGTAGCGCTCAAATTGTCTTCTAGACAAGGTGTTTTCTAGATGGCCAAAATAAATCAGAAAGGGGATTCATCAGAGAAAATGACTTTACCCCAGTCCTCAGCAGTCCAATCCCTGTACCTTTGGCAGCATATCAGTCTGTTCCTGATGTTTTTCATGGAGAGAAGTGTCTTCTTTGCTGCCCTACTGGACACCAGGCCTTCCTCCAAAAGTCTTCACCTAACTGTGCGTGCAGATGCACTCAAACCTGCCTACTGCCATTCCTGAGCAAGCACTGCACTGGTAGGGCCCCGATCCTGCAGCCGAATCAACTTTAGAAGATGATCCTGCCACTTGCTAGCCTGGCTCCGCCCTCCTACGTACTTCATTTTCCTTCAGTACTCCGTCTGGGTTTGCAGCATATTCCCTGGTTTTCTCCTAACAATTTTTTACCAGTCCAATCAGCGAACAGAGAGAGTGGCTGAGAACAATGTGGTTGATGTCCTGCCCTAGTTTGAGTGTAGTCACAACCAAAGGTTAGCGATTGGTTATGGCAGAGCCAATAGTTTTAAACTTCAGAGTACCCACCTTCAAGGAAGTTAATGCTTATCAATGGAGAGTGGCCAGACTCTCTGTACAAATGAAATGTACGTACGAGAGTCTGGTAGGACCAGGCTCTTGCTGGATACATTCTTACTTTATTCTCGTTCATTGAAGTTATTGATGACCGGATAAAATAGTTGATTTAGGTGAAAAACTTACTAGCAGCAATATCCTTACTTGTGAAGCCCTTTTTGTGCAAAGGAATGATGACGGTGCATGTTTCCTTGCAGGTAACCATGGTTGACAGAGGAAGAACAATGATTTCAAGCACCAACCTCCTTTTAAAACTTCCAGTCTGTTATTCTAACTTAATCACCATGACACAGTGATCTCCAGCCTTGTCCTTGTCCACACTCTCACCTGTGTTAATGAGGCAATCCCTGACATGATGGGAGCTGGTTCTTTTGTGGTAGGGCTGACATTTTTGAAATATGAAATATTTTGAGGGGATTAAGTTAATTTTCGTTACAAAGAGGGACTTTGCAATTCATTGCAAATCATCAGTTCACTCTTCATGACAATCTGGAGTATATGCAAATTGCCATCATCAACACTGAGACAGCAGACTTCGTGAAAATGTGTATTTGTTGCATTCTCAAAACCTTTGACCACGACTGTATATATGACAGTCTGAAAATAAAATGTTGTTATCCATTTAACCAGTTTGCTATGCAAAAGTGAAAATTGACTATTAAGCTAACAGGTATTTTGCCTTATGCTCTGTGATTCAAGTGACTACCATTTCCTGTGTTGTTGAGGAGAGTGTGGAATAGAAAAGCCAGAAGTAAACATGAAATATGAAAAACACCAGGAAGATGATTAAGAGAACTGCCCAGATTGAAGCACCACAGGAGGCCAGTACAGATATTGATTGTTAAGATGAAGATCCCAACAGCAAAAACAGAGAAAAAGAGAATATGAAAGTAGCCATCAGAGAAATAAACCTCCTGCTGTTTTCTATCAGCAGAGTTCCTGCTCTGCTCTGCCAGATTTCTGGGGAAGGTTGCTGAGGATGATGTGGGTATATGACGGGAGGCTTGCCTGAGGGAGGTCCTGATCTACCTATCCTAATGGTCATCTCGTCTGAGGTTGGGAACGTGGCATCCTCCTCCTTGACCACCTTATAGTTTGGGGGCAAGGCCAGGGCCGTGTGAGGGTCCACCCCTACGCCCTAAAAAACACAGGGAGACAAACATACCTGGGTTACCATGCTATACATTATATTTCCTTTAGATCATGAAGAATACATTCTCGTTTGTAATACCAATGTACCGTATGTACACAGTTGAAGGAAAGAGTTTGGCATGTATAGAAAATAAAATCTGCTCATAGATTATGAAATCATTTCAAGATAATTGCATTAGAGTGTATTCAGGGTAGGCTGCTTGTCACCTTCTATATAGTACTTATTTCAGCTGTCAAATGATACAAAAAATGTATTGAACTGAATAACAAAAGTTTCTGTTGTTAGTCACGACTAACATTTTAATAGTTTGTCCTGAAAGAAATATATTTTCATTTAGAAACCAGTGAATTTTGTAACAGGCATAATTATAAGGGATGAAAACAGAAATTGATCAATGTGCATGTTGTTAACAACAGGAAACATTCACCCCACACCTCTCCCTTATCTGTCAACAGGGAAGAACTAACTTTGATTAAACAGTGGTGTTTAAACCTCTTCTGCAACCCCCACCTCTTCCATTTGATGTATTTCAGCACACCTGAATCAACTTTAGAACAAAATATAAAACACTTGATTGTTTCATTCAGATCAGCTAGTTCAAGGGTACAGCGCAGGGGTGGGCATTTGATATGGCCCGCGAGGCCCTCCTAAGTCTATTGACGCTCTAGAGCATCAAATGTGATTATCTCACAAACCGTACATGCTAGCAACTAAAGCTAAATAACGAGCAGTGGCTCATCTCTGTGGGTTCATCAGAGCCAGAGATATCGCGCCTCAAAGTCGACAATGGTCTTTCTTTTTTACTAAAAATATCACAGACAGGAAGTAGGAAGTGAAAATGACAAAATAAACAAATTAACAATGATGTAGGACATCATCCTGCATAAAACAAACATTTTTGGAGTTGGGAATTAGCTGGGTTTTAAAAAACGTATAGAAATCTAGTAAGAAATGGTTACAGCATTTTGATGTTGACTTGTTTGTATGGCCCCCAAACATTGCACACTGGTCCAGGAGCCCTGGGGGTTGACAATATCCATTATGAAGCCTTATTCATCATGGTTTTCATACTTGTACACATGAAAAAAAAATAATAATAATAATAATAGCACACATTTTAATTCACTGCAAAATCATTGTTAACTCATTATAAAGCTAGTGTATTGTAACCAAAGATTTAAAGAAACAATAAGAGTATACAGTAGCAAAAATATAAATTTAACATGTTTTTATTAACTTTTTATTAATTAGAGTAAAAAATACCAAAAATACACTCATTTTAGCAACAAATGAACATGGACACACTACCTATCTATGCAATGAATTAACAATTACTATTATAATGAATTACGAGTGCTATTATTTTGAAAAGGAAAATCTGAGTTTGTGTTGCTGGCATAATAGTGTTGCCAGGCGAACAGTTCTCTAACTGTCCTTATACTGAAAATGTGACTTGTCGCATACATGACTTCACTCCCCGAGATGCAAGAAGAAAGCAAAAATAGTAACGCACAGTGAATTGGATAAGTAACTTCAATCTGATTACTGGTTTGGAAATAGTAACGCATTAAAATACTTGTTATTGAAAAAACTGGTCAGATTAGAGTAACATATTACTTACCGACATCACTGGTGCCAGGTGTACTTCAAACCCCTTAGAACTTGAAGGTGTCATTATATTAGAAAAAAACATTTTTTTACGACGTACTTTAATGGAATTAATTTCCATTTGCGCTGTTGTCTTGATTTGCATGTGTCTGTTTCATGACTATTTAGCATACTCATAAACAGTAGTCAGAGCCGCAGCTTGTCAACAGGCAAACCAGGCAACTGCTTGGGGCCCCAGGCTGCTAGGGACCCCCGAGGGCTGACAAACCTAGGGCTCAAACAGACTCTAGAATCGGCCCTGACAGTAGTAAATAAATTCTGAGTAGTCAAACAAGGAAATGGTCTTATAAAAAAACATGTATTTTCTGTAGGATATATACGTAACTGTAGGGGGCGGGGGTAATTTAATGAAATAACATTTCCTATTCCCCTGACAGTGACACTAGGGGTGTGCCGTTGGTCTGTTATAAGACTGCTGGATTGCCGCACACAACTTAGTTTGAATTGCCTTTGAATAATTAATGAGCAGACACTCATTATTTGCTATACGTTTATTTAGGATTGACAGCAAGCCAAATAGCAATGAAGATGCTTTGTATTAAGTAGCTAAATTCACTAAAGCTGCATAAAAATGAATTAGTTAATTACAAATTATGAAATCTACATTCCCTTACCAAAAAATAAAAGACAAATAAAGACTGTTGTAATAACAGTTGGCCATATTCAACTGCCTTTGAACTCGTAGATGGTTGAACAGCAGCAAAGCAGTGTCTAATGTCCGCATAGGTTAATCTTTGGGTGGTTACGGAGTTTGCTGGTGTTGGCATTTTTAACAAATACAGTTTTTTCGCATTACTGCAAACAGGCTCATCAAGTTTTTTTGGTTTTCCATTGCCATCTGGTTTAAAACCGAAATGTGAAATCAACGCTAAGCACCTCCCTAACACGTCGTTGAACACAATTTACCTGATATAGCCTATTCTCCATGTTTACGAGTCATCTTTGCTTCTCATCCATCACATTATTATACTAGGCTGTGCAGTTTTAGTTGTACTTTTTGTCTGAAGTTTTAAAACCGAAATATGCCTAAACAGCCAATTAAACTTTTTTATAACAAGATATTATTATATCATATTTTCACCTCAGTCGGGAAAGAAACAGACTATTCACCCTCCTCCACTCTAATGAATAGGTGTTTACTTAAACCGTAGGCCGCCTTGCACGTCCCGCCCTCCCACACTTGCCATTAAACTCCGTTAAGCGGCTTCAAAGACTGGCCACTGCGCTGCATGCATGTATCTGCAAATCTCAGTTATGCTATTTTCCAAAGAATCAAATACAGTTGGAAAAGACGTAGACCATTTATAACACAGACTGTTAGTAAAACAATTTTTTTTAATTATTATTTAAACACTCGGAATGATTACACTTTTTGTAAATATTTTAATAACACGGTTTTGGCGGTTATATAGAGTTCAAATGACGGTGTTCTTCACCTATAATCGTCGGTCTCACTGTAATTTAATAACCGTCACACCCCTACGTGACACAAACCCACCCACTACTTGCTACTAGTTTCTAATAGTTAGGACATTAATTTCAACAATATACTATAAATTGGGTATGGATCCCCATTAGAAAGGAAAAACATATGAGGTAAGTTGGTTAGAAAGGTCGTTTGAAATAACAACTGAAATAATAAGATATATGTATGAATATTAACAGTGCATATGCTAATTCTATTTCACCCAACATAAAGTATATTTCATCTGTGAACATTTTTGTTACTTTTTTGCATATTCCATCACTGTCAAAGTCAGGTGTGACACCTACAGTAAGAGTGGGGTGAGAGCCAGGGAATCATATCAATCATTATCGACAGCATCCCCGGAGCAATTAGTTTTAGCGGCCTTGCTCAAGCGCTAAATTACTATTTTTCACTTTGGTGGCTTGGGTAGTCGATCTAGCACAGTTTTCCCTGGTGGTTTATAGTAATGTTTTGTTTTGTGCTTTAACTTGTGGCAACGTAACTGTGCTTAGAGTTGACTCCAACGAGATGAATTATCATGCCAGAGTTTGGTGCAGAAGTCTTAGCTCACAACTCGTGACGAGCTACAAAACACACTACTGCCCTGTCATTAGAATAATTAAAATACCCACACCTTTTTTTTTTATATTGTCAAAAAGCAATATTAATCAGTTGAGTAGAGTTTCAATGGCAAATGTTATATTAACATGACTATATTAACCCCATCCACTTAGCTAAGACAGAAACTGGCTGATACAGAGCTAAACTAAAATGTTTCTTTCACAGGAAATATTACAGTAATTCTTCAATTTAAGCTTTTGTTTTTGGTGTGATGCTCTGACTTCTTCCCCCAGACAAATGTGTGCAGGGGGCTTCATTCTTTGGAAGAGCAGCTCAGAAGCTGGTTCAGATCATCACAGAGTTCCATGTTTCAATAAATATAAAACAGTAGTTTTATCTGAATGAATTCTAATATGGGTTTATCAAGTTCATCAGATGAATATAAAAAGATCAATGCATTAAAAAAACTATTGGTTTTCAAAACTGAAACAACCTGAATATTCCAACATTCACTACAAATGTACTTGAGGTGAGACAGAGACATAAATTAAATACATAAACATATTTATGCCATTTATATATACTAAACTTGAAATTATGGTAAACTTACCAACTAAGGTTGAAATTGAACCTTTGTATTAATATAACTACAAATAGAAATGTTTATTTCTGTATTTACATTTTGTACACAGCACCTAGTTTGTGGCAGTAACAGTTATGGCACAAATGTCTGTACATTTCGACATAAGCACAACAAATAAATAGAACACACTAAATACTTCCCAGTAGTTATTTTCTAGTACTCTGCATAGTTTTAAAGACACAACACCATTACAATACCTAGTTCCTATTCTTTGGTTAAGGAGGCTGTCTACAACATTAACATTGACAGCCCTATTATTTAAAACACTTGTTCAAGTCTTTTTCACACATTCTGAAGGCTTCGCTTCAAAAGCAAATGCAGAAAAAGAGAAAGGATTAACTATAATAGCATTTATTCTTCAGATCACCTGCAACTAGCCTTCGTCTCTGAATTGAAGTGTTGGACTCATAAGCTTTACTTACTGATTCTAACAAAATGGTTTCTGATAAGTGTTATGCTGTGAATGACAAAGAGCAAAACAAATAGCAAATATACTTCCATGTCCCCATTATCAAGGAATATTACATCAGAATGGGCTTATGAACTAGTAACAACAGAACTAATCAATGTTTATCAAAACATCCATTGCTGTCTTTTGGCTGTGAAATCCTAATGGTATTCAGAGTTTAGCCAGTACCTTTTACAAATCCATCCAGTTATAATGAAGTTTGTGACTGCACTTGTTTCTCCCTGTCATTATATCGACCAAGGTAAATGATGCAAGAAGAAGATGAACGTCAGCCATTCATAACAAATCTAAAACACGAGGTGTATTAGTAAGCTACTCAAGCTGACATTTTTAATCAGCTATGCAGTTTGTGCTTGATGTGGTCTGTATTTGAAGTGTTTAGAGACTTCAAACCACCTTGAACACAAGCTGGACTAACAGGGTATAAAGGCAGAGAAACCATACAGCAAAGGGCAAAGCAAAGGGATTTCTAGTATGAGAATCAGGGATTTGCCACGTCCATGGTATGTGTGTGTCTGTGCTTATAGGGGATTAGTAATGTGCCTCCACAGAGAATGCAATTAACCCCAGAATTCCCTGTCTGCGGCAGATTTGACACAAAATCTAATCAGGACGGGCTTACGGTAACAGAGCCAACTAGAGCACAACTTAAGGTCTGTGTGATTGCACCTGCAGGTTAGGACCAAAAAGACAGATGACACTACCGGTAATACCCTGGCAGCCTCCTACATGATTCTTTCCTCCCTACATAGTCTACTACCTGGACAGTGTAGGGAATAAGGAGTGATTTGGGCCACATAACCTCCATCTGAAATGTCAACAATGACATTACATCTGGCTGGGTCTTGACAAAAAAAATGGCGAGTGCAGCTTTTATTCAGTTTTACCTCCGTCTCCTGGTCCAATCATCCAGTGCTGAGGCTCTCTCTGGGGGTTGTTAGTGACTAAACACATACAGTCATTTTAAATTGAGGTCAGTTAGAGTGGGATGTGGAGCCAGGGAATGGACCACTAAGCAGCGCTCCCACGGGAAAAGCTCATCTGTTCAGCTCCACATTAAACCGTGTGTGTGTGTGTGTGTGTGTGTGTGTGTGTTTGTATGCATTATTCTGTCTGTGGGCTGTGTTTTGAGGCCGCGGCTCACTACAGAGATTTTAGCGATCCGTTGCGACATGATACAGCATAATGCAAAATTGCGGTATTGTGGTATTGTGCAATTTTTGGGTACCATTGCTAAGAGCTTTTCCTAAGTTGCTAAAGCTGTGGTACACAGTCCATCTACCACAAACCCCAGAGATGCCTTTTTGCTATTAGAACCGCTCACCAAAGTAATTAGAGCACTAAAAACCTATGTATATCCCATGTTATACAGTCTCATATCAGTCAGCATTCAGGGTTTCAAGAATTCTGTTTCTAATATCGAATAGTTAGAGACCGAGGTAAAGGTGCAGTCCACAGAACCTAGGTTGCTTTAATAGAGTTGGTAAAAACAATATCCCGCCGTCTATTCTCTTCCTCGCTCTCAACCCCGTATGCCCGACCTCTTAGCATTTGCTTTCAACTTTTCTGTCATAAAGAAAAAATGTAAAATACCCCACCCCTGCCAAAAACAATTCACATTATGAAACGTGAGACATTTGAAATAAGTGAGAAAAACCGGAAGAAAGGCAAACTGAATTAGGCTACTGGCAATACTAATAGAAACACAAGAGGCTAATTCGTTTTTGGAAACATCTAAAACACAGTGAACTCATCTCGAATAAATGACAAGCCCTGCAATGGTAAGAGTTCCATCATCTGAGTTCAGATACTGCCGTGATGCCTCGAGACCAGACATCCATTAAATCAAAATAAGCCACATTAAAACACAGTCAACATAAACTACATCATCATTTGGGAAATATAAATACAAGCACAAAGCAAAAACCTCTGAAAAACCTTGACAAAGTACCAACTTGGTAAGTACAGTACTTTCTCACAGACAGTGTCACGGTCTCCCCCCATGGCAGAGCCTACAGTAAGTAGGTGGCTCCATTCCCCACCGACTCCACATATGTTTGTCTGTTCACCCGGACTGTTCGTTCATCAACCCAGAAACGGGCTGCCTAGTTTGTCATCCACCTGTTCACACCAGGTATAGATTAAATTCACAGGTTCATGTATTTAAATTCCTTTGTTTGTTTTGGTCTCTGTCAGTTGTTATCAGTTTAGCATTGTGTGTTACCCGCGTGTTTTGCTGAAGTATTTCTAAAAAGTGCTTGTAAGGAGTATTACTTTTCATTATCCAGGCTGTGCCTGTGGTAATGTCAGTGTTACCATTTGGAGTTTCTAGTCCTGTACGACTAAAAGACTTGTTGGACGTATCCTGCTGTGTAACAAATCTGGGTGAATGACAAGACCGAAGCAGGAGTGTATCTTAAGTGGATTTTTACTAAAAACCTAATTAACATAGCCAACAGGCACAAGAGGATATGGGGCGACAGTAATGCCCAAATTACTAGTAATATATATATATATATATAGACATACAACGTGGGCGTGGCCCTGCACTGAAAACTAAGCATTAAGCATCAGCACAACAGACCTAAAGATAATTAATGAAGCACCCACACCCTACAAAACAACAGAGTATATAAGGGGGAACAATCAATGAAACGGAAGACCAGTGTGACTGGTCATTTTGATATGTTGAACAGGTGTGTGTGCATAGAGATGGGCAGGAGTCTGGGATGGGCAAGTGGAAGTAATGTCTGTAATTTTCAGAAGGAAGTACCAAGGTCCATGCAACCAGGTCCTTCAACGCAATTAGGAGTGAGGGATGTTACATGCTGTTTGGCTTCTTCCTTTTACTCAGCTATTACATACACAAGTGAAACCAGCTCACAGTAGATGAGGCCTTTTCATTTATGGGTTGTTTTTATTTTGGTCATGAAGATTTGTGACTTTTACATATCCACTGTATTTTATTGTGTGAGGGGCTAAAGATGAGAAAATTAACATACATTATAGAGGGTAACAAAACCTCATATGAACATTTCACTGACATTATATTCACCACACAGAATCATGCTAACGTGTGACTATACACCAACTGTTACTATGGACACTGATCTCTGTTGTCATCGATGCTAGTTGTCAACTGCATTTCCTCTGGCAATATGGTAAGCAGCCCTGGTCACATGGTCATTCCATACTCCACCGCTCAGGATGCAAACTGTGTTACTGTTGAATGTACATACACTATACAGCTCTGGAAAATATTAAGAGATCACTGCAAAATCATCATCTGGTTTTACTATTAATAGGTATGTTTGGGTAACATTTCTCCCAAATTCCAAAAACAAATTGTCATTTAGAGTTAAAATAAGTCAAAATAACAAAAAGATGCAGTGTTGTCAGAGAAGAAAATAAGTTATTTGTTTATTTTAAAAGAACACAATACTAATGCACAAAAAATGAAGCCACTCTGCTTTATTCAATGGCTTGTGACCACCCATTTTCTCTGGATCAAATTCCAGAGCTTCTCATTGGGATGATTAAAGAAAGATTTGCAGTGATCAACATGTTTTCCAGAGCTCTAAATATCATAAATAGTTACTTTAGATAAATTCCAACGCACCTTCACCATCAAGTAGCATTCTGTGGACACTGCTTTCTGTTTACATGTACATACTGTACTGTACATTATTGTATCATGCTTGATTTCTAGTCCCCTTCTTATACCATAATGATATTGATAGAAATTGTGCTGTTTTGCAAATGTTTAGTTTTTATTATAATTATTATTATCATTATTACTGCATGGTTGGAGTTGGAACAGGCACAAGATTTTCACTGTACATGCAATAACACCTGCATTTTTCTGTCCATGTGACAAATAAACTTAAAACTATTGCAGTACAATACAATACAATACAATATGTAACAAATTGATAAGCCATGTTGTGAACTGAGAAAAGTAGGCTACAGTGCAGGAACACCACTACAGGCCTTATTATGCACTACTGTAAACACTACTTTAGAAATGCTTCCTCCTGGTGATATCATCCAAAAGCACAATGTTAACTTTCATTGCTATGCTGATAACACACAGTTGTACATCTCTATGAAACATGGTGAAACCACAAAATTGTCCACCCTTGAAGCCTGTGTCTCAGACATAAGGATGTTGATGTCAAAGCATTTCTTACTTCTAAATCCTGCAAAATCTGAAATGCTAATTTTAGGTCTCAAGATTTGCTGTCAGATCTCACAATGAACTTGAATGGTTGTCATTGCAAAATCTGTGAGGGAACCTTGGTGTTATTCTGGACTCAGATCTCTCTTTTGGTGAACATATAAAACATATTTAAAGAACAGCCTTTTTTCATCTCTGGGACATTACTAAAATCCAAAACTTTCTAATAAATAATAATGCAGAGAAACTAATACACAACTTTGTTACTTCTAAACTAGACTATACACGTCTCTCTGGCTACCCTGATAAGTCACTAAAGAAACTTCAATTAGTGCAGAATGCAGCTGCTAGAATTCCAACTAGAACAAAAAAGTATTATCACATAACCCCAGTGCCAGCGTCTCTACACTGGCTGCCAGAAAAAACTACAGTAGATTTTAAGGTTTTATAGAGCCCCATCACGGTGGAATGACTTACCGATACATGTTAGGAGCATAGACTCAGTCTCGATTTTTAAGCAATTATTAAAGACTCATCTCTTTGGTAGGGTCTTCAACTGAGAGTTGTCTGGATTGTTTTTAAACATGCATTAGGGCTGTCAGGCAAGTGAGATGAGACTGAGCCTGTATGGTAAACCCTCTTAAGCTTACTTGTTAGTCTATTTAAATTAAATTACAATTTCTTCTACAATATGCATTACGGCTGGCAGGCAAGTGATATGAAACGGGGGCCTGTGTGGTAACTTCCTACTAAGTTCGCATGTCCGTTTAAAACTTAAATGTATACTTTCTCAATAAAAAAACAAGCGTTAGGGCAATCTTGTCCAAAGCCACGGTCACCGACCACAGCCCACGTTGCTGTCCTTGTTCCTGTATAATTGGCTTTGCAGCCGATATGTTAAACATTACACCCAGCACAGCCAGACGAGGAATGGCCACCCCACTAAGTCTGGATCCTATAGAAAGCTAGCAAAAATTGATAAGGTATTGCTACCTTGGAAAGGAAAGCATCTGTCTATTAGTGGAAAGATCACCCTGATTAACTCTCTGTTTATATCACAGTTTACCTATGTGCTTATGGTATTGTCTACACCCAGTGATATGCTGCTTAAATTACATGAGCAAAAAATATTAAATTTTATCTGGAATGGCAAGCCAGAGTATTTATATAATGAATATGAATACGGAGGGCAGAAATTATTGAACCTTAAAGCATTGTACCTCTCATTAAATGCATCGGTCATACAGAAGACTTATCGGTACTTACATCCAAAATGGTTTTCTAATACTGGTAAAAAAGCTTCACCCGATGTTCAACAAGGGTCTTTTTCCATTTATTGAGATTACAACTGCACACTTTCAAAAATTAAAAAATGTCTAAGATTTCAATATTTTTAAACAGGCTGAAGAAAGTTGGTTGCAATTTCAATTTAATCCACTGGAAAATACAGAACAAATATGACAACAAATTTTGTGGTTTACCTCAAATATACAAATAAAAAAACAGTATTCTTTGATAAAAAAATTTAAAAAAGGAACAATCTTTGTAAATTATATTAAAAATGAGACTGGGGAAGTGATGTCTTATAATCAGTTAATTAAGAGATATATGGAAATGCTTGTTCTATTCAAATTTGCAATCAAATAACTGCAGCATTACCACGTAAATGGAAGAGGAAAGTGGAGGAAGGGAAAATGAAAGAACTTGTTTGTCAATCAAGCATTAAAAACGATAAATGGTTAAATAAAATAGTGATAAATAGAGAAATATATCAATTTTACTTAAGGACTAAGAAATTATCCTCTGTACCATACAAAATTCAAAATACGTGGGAAGAGTTTTTTGACGTACCGATTCCCTGGCATATGGTTTTAACACGCAAGATGACACCAGACTCAGAACTTCGGATGTTCCAATTCAAACTATTATACAACATGTATATATATGGGGGATACAATCTTCTAGGCTCTGCAGATTTTGCTGCGAGGAGGTAGAGTCAATAGATCACATGTTTTGGTATTGTCCATATGCAGCAGGTTTCTGGTTACAGGTGCAGAAATGGCTAAAGAATTGCTACATTGGCCTAGAATTAACTCTATAGAAAGTAAAGTTTTAGAAACAATAAAACACTATGAACTATCAGGACTATCGGGCCTAGTTTTCATAGCTGATTTTGAAAAAGCCTTTGATAAAGTTCGATTAGACTTTATATATAAATGTTTGGAATACTACAATTTTGGAGACTCTCTTATTAAATGGGTTAAAATTATGTATAGTAACCCTAGATATAAAATTATAAATAATGGCTATATCTCGCAACACTTCAATCTGTCAAGAGGAGTTAAGCAGGGCTGTCCATTGTCGGCTTACCTTTTTACTGTTGCAATTGAAATGTTAGCCAATAAAATCTGAACTAACAACAACATTAAGGGCCTGTAAATCCACGGCTTACAATCAAAGGTATCTATGTATGCCGATGACTCATGTTTCCTTTTGCAACCTGAGTTGGAATCACTAAATAGCCTCCTAAAGGATCTCGATACCTTTTCAAATATATCTGGATTAAAATCTAATTATGATAAATGTACTATATTACGTATTGGAGCTCTAAAAGATTCAGATTTTATATTACAGTGTAGATTACCAATAAAGTGGGCTGATGGGGATGTAGACATATTAGGTATACATATACCATATGAAA
>JACXGM010019759.1:0-18218 GCA_016801145.1 Umbra pygmaea
CTTCCTGCGACGCCTGCGTGTGAGTAAACAGGTCGTCGACGGCGGGATATTCCAGTTGCAGCAATTACTCCGGTAAGTGGAAAAAAAGTCTGTATCCAGTGAATTACGTATATCCAAAAGTGCTAGTCGGTCATACTGTATGAGCGACAGTGCAGGAGGTGCAGAAATAAAAACTAAAAAAACAGTAATAAGCCAAAATTTGCGGGCAGGTATTGCATTTATCACAGGATTTGTAGTTTTATCACCGCGTACGTACCAACATCAATACCCCCAGATAGGATTACAACACACCAAATCAATGATCTGAGGGCAGCTTTCTGCTGGTTTCGTTACTGTTGCACCTTAAAAAAGTTAACTTAAATTTAACGACTTTTTAAGACCCCGTGGGAACCCTGTATATAGTTCTTCCTTTTTTAACTGTTGTACTTAGCGTTAATTGCTTGTCCAGTTTGAATAATTTTATTTTCCTACAGAGTGTCTTTTCTGATGTACTCACAAACAAAATTAAAGTTTCTGGTTGTATGTCAATTATTTGATATTTTACATTGTGTTGTTAATTATGCAGACACTAGTTGGTGATTATTTTTCAATAATAATAATTATTTAAAAAATCACTTAAGTATAGGCCAGTTTGAATATTGAAATACACGTTTCAAGTGTAAAAACAAAAGCTTTTTCACATACACACCAACATCAATGCGGGTAACCCACGTTGGGAATAGCTGGTTTCATCTAATCAGCATGTGGGGTGTTGGGTGTTTAACATTTGCAACACAATGACTAGCTGAATGCCCATCAATGCAGGTCTGGGCAAGGGGAGATTAAGTGTCACATTTCTACAAAATTGATGCACGCTTTTTTACACAAAACAAAATATCTGCACAATGTAAAAGGGTGCGCGTTAATCACGGGTGCGCGCTTTATGTGCTAAAATACGTTAACCCTTTAACAAAATGTTGTTACTTAGACTTATCCACAGAACTATGAAATTTGATCAATACGGTTCAGATGAAAACAAAGTCTGCCTGGGAGCAGGAAATGGTGTTGAATTTACAGATAAGTGGTGGGGTGAGGTGATAATAACAATAATATTCTTTTTCAGACACAGGGGGATCCATAGACAGTAGGGTCAACTACATCCTGTGCCTGTCTTGAACTTATACAGTTTAAGGTGGTTCATATTCTCATTTGAATATGTTCATTTCTCCAGACTGTCAGAAATTCTGGGATTGACATTTGTGACAGATGTCATTTCTCCCCGTGTCACTGATGTTTTTTCTATGCCCTAAGCTGAGAGACTACTGGGACTCTTTCTTCCAGGTCTTATCTAAAGTATTTCAAATTCACCTGCTCCCCGTCCCTTCGTAGCTGTTTTTGGTGTTCCGGAAGACTTACTCTCATTTGACGCCAAACATGCAGACACTGTTGCTTTCACTACACTTCTGTCTCGATGCTGGATTCTCCTTCATTGGAAGTTCTCCCAGCCCCCCTCAGTTTCTCAATAGCTCAGAGATGTTATGTTCATCTGCAGCTCGAGAAAAGTAAGTACTCTTTGAAACTCCACCGAAAACTTTAACAGATGGCAAGCTTTTAATTATTATTTTGAGGGCCTCCAGAGCCTGCCTGACTAATCCAGTGCCGATAGCCTAGTTTTTCAAAATGCATTTACATTTTTTGTTATTACTGTTCTTGTATGATTTTTTCCCCCTGTTCTGTTGTGTTTTTATGTTTTCATTTATTTGATTAATGCCTTCTGTAGGTCAGTTTTTGTATTGATTCAGGGTGTATGAGAGGTTATAGATGTAATAAGTGTATATTTGCATTCTTGTTGAAAATTAATATTAGAGTATTCAGATGAAAGTGACAACCTAGGAAAGATGTTGTAATAACACACTGCATTCTACACTGCATTTAGGAGCATTCTAACAATAATTTGTAGTTATTTGTTATGCACATGAGAAATAACTACAAAGCCCCCTAACCCCATAGCCTAACTCCCCCCACAGCAATAAAAAAATTGCAGAGGATACACTGCAACACTGTATCTTCAAAATACAATAAATGTTTGGAATAATACCACTATTTGTGTGAGATATTCAGGCCTTATTGATAACAACAATTTAAGACTCAACGTTAAAATATTGACCACCAGACAAACACACAACTATACTCACATCTCCTGGCACAGGCTGCAGAATTTCTGGTTCTGTACTTTAAGCTGCTCCCTAGACAATTTGAGCTCTTCCATGCATTTAGAATTCTGTTCGTTCAAGTAGTCCAGCTGTGCAACAAAACAAACAGTTTGTTTACAACACAACCTTTCAAATTAATCTTGATGGTCAAACAAGTTCATCCAGCTCATGTTTATGAAGTAAATGTTCATTCCAAGAAGACTTCCAGACAAACAACAGTTAACATAAATTACTTGTCCAATTTTGCCTGACATACCTGTTTTGTCATCTCCTTCTTTGAATTCCTAAACTCATCCAGCAGAGACCGGGCCTCAGTGTTCTCCAGCAGCAGACGTTCCTTTTCTTGAATCAACTGCTCCACCACCTCTGCTGACTTCCCAGAGGTTTCCGCCGCCTAGGCAATAGCAGAGGGGGGCATGTCAATCAGTAACTTAGAGAGGAGCTGTTTAAGGGTAACCGCAACCCACCACTTCCTGTGATTAAATATTTTTTGTTGGACCATTCCTTTAGTCAATACCAAATTAACAAAAGCAGCGAAATCCATAATTGTGTTATATTGTGCAGTATTAATGCATGCCAGCCATACAATTCATTACAAATTAGATTGTAGTGTGTTATGATGGAGTTTCTTCAATTTACTATGCAATTTATCTAAATCTAAGTTATCATTGCAATGCCCATATCTAAATTATTTCAGGTATCAGGCAAATAGCTTTGACCTAAGCATTGTTCAAGGGCCTTAAAGGGGTGGGTTCATCAAAATATATGAAGGTTTTAACACTTACCATGAAATTTGTCATCTACATATAGTTCACAGGTCTGTTGCATGAGTATTACGACATTTGCAATTTTAGATTAAAAAAACGCTATGGTTTAAAAAAACTTTTAAAATAAAAAAAATTGTATAATTACTATTACATACTCAATGATTTGTTATGTCACTAATATGGTAACACATTTTTTTGGATTGAAAATTTCCTAATTTGCTAGCGTAGTTTTGTGTTGTTTCTTAAATATGTCATCCAGATGACTCTCCTTTGTGGTTCTCTTTTGTGAGGCCCAAACCTGGCTTACAAGCTACATTTAAATACTCATTCAACAAACCTAAAAACTATTTCTAGTAACTTTAAATGGCCTGACAAGTCTTATTAAGAGCATTAAACTGTATTTTGATCATCTTCCCCTTTAAGGCTACAATGAAAAGAAGACAGAGGAAAACAAATTATATCCTGTGGCCTGAGACTGGATATTTGTAGTAGCATAGAGTTGCCCAACAAAACAACACATTTCTAAGTCCACAGGAATCTAATTTCCATATATTAACATTTTACAAGGGATTATTGTCAAGAAAGCAGTTAGTAATGAAAATTAAACAAAAGGTTAATGAAAAGTTGACCGAACTAGCATGCAATGAGGGTGAAACATGGCCACAGAAATATCAACCTATGGGTTAGTTAAAGGGTTTGTTAGTAGTGGAGTACCTCAAGCTGCTTGGAAAGTGCGTTTTTGAGTTGATACTCAAGCTGGGTGACTTGCTGGGTTGATTTGTTACTCTCCAAGAGTAAGGCATCCTTCTCGAGCCTAAGGTCGTCAAGAGTGGTAACAATGTCTTCCAGGGCCTTGGCAGAAACAGATGACGCCTCAATACAGGCTTTATGCTGTCCCTCTACCACAGCTTTTTCAGCACGTAGGGCCTGGGCATTTGTTTCAAGTTGTGCCTGGGTAGCTTGCAAGTTCTCAATCACCCCCAGGAGCCTTGAGTGTTCTCCATCCCTATTCTCTTGGCTATTGTGGAGGGAGCAAAGGTTCTGCTCCAGCCTGGACTGTATAGCTAGAAGTTCTACCTTCTCTTCAGACAGGGAGGATAACTCTTTTCCAAGATTCTCCAGCTTAGCAGAAATGTGTTTTTTGTCTTCAACCAAGCTTTCCTTTTCCTGCTCAATCTGCTTCAGCTGTGTCTTCAAGTTCAAAACATCTTTTGCCAAGGACTCTCTCTCCTCTTCAATATCCTGAAGGTTGACAGACAACTCATCAATGGCCTTGTCTCCAGTTACCAGTTTTTCAGTAAGTTCCTTCACTTTGGCTTGAATCTGGATCTTCTCTTCAAGCAGACCATTCCTCTCAGTTATCAACCCAGTATGAGTTATCATAAGTTTCTCTAATTCAGAATGCAAATTATTTTTCTCTGTTAACATTGCTTCTCTTTCAATATAAACTGAAGCAACCTCAACCTTCAGGCTAGATTCAGACTGAAGGAGGGAAGTAATATCTTGTGTAAGAGTGGCCAACTTTCTTTGTAAGTCCTCTTTCTCTCTGAAGAGGTCATCCTTCGTAGAGAACAGTTTCCTTCGTTCACTGGCTTCAGTTTCCAGCTGAGACTCGAGAAGAGTTTTAGCTGTTAAGAGAGATTCAGTCTGACTTTTGAACTGCTGGACCTGCATGACCAGATGTTCTTTATCATTATGCAGGCTCTGTAGAGTTTTGTTAAGCTCTGACTCTTGAGAGAGCAAGGCATCACACTCTCTTTTTAGGGTATCCCTCTGCTGGACGAGTTCCAAATGTACCTGTTCAGCGTTGCCTTTCAGTGTACGATTCTCTTCTGAAAGTTCAGTAGTTTTTTTTTCCATGTCTTCCCTCTCAGATAAATACATCTGTATCTGTGTTTGTAGATCTGTCTTTTCTTCTCTTAAGGAAGTTCCCTCAACCTCCAACATTTGTAACTTCTCTTTCACTTCATCAAGCAAGGACATAAGGTTGGAATTGGCTTGCTTCAGATCCTCATTGTCCTTGGAGAACTTATCCAGCTGGCCCTTCATACTCTGCATTTCACCTGCAAACTTATCACACATTTTTGATAGATTATTCTTCTCAGAAACCTCCTGTGCATGCTTTTCTTCAAGTTCTTCCTTTTGATTGACCAAACAATCACTTTCCATCTTCTGCCTTTCCAGTGTTGATTCGATGATCAGCTTTTCCTTCCGTAAGGAGTTCAACACCTTCTCAATCTCTGCATTCTTGAGATAGAGGGCTTCCTTCTCTTTGGCAAAAGTTGAAATCATCTCTTTGGCTTTTTCCTTTGAGGTAGACACTTCCTCTATAGAAATGTAGAGCTGCTCCTTTAACTCTTCTAAGTCCTTGAGGAGTTCATCCTTTTCAGAACAAACCTTTCGATGGGTAGCAAGCAGGTCCTCTTTCTCCTGCAGGAGTTGGAGCCTCTCAGTGTCTGTAACCTCACTGCTGGTCTGAAACTCCTCCAGCATCTTGGCCAGGCTCATTTTGGAAGCCTGGAGCTCACTGTTTTCACGGAAAGACTTCTCAAGATTCTTCTTGGTGATATTTAGTTGATGTTGCAACTCTTCATTCAAAGCTTGGATAATTTCTTTCTCAGAAATGACAGCATTCATGTGAACAGACATCTCCAATGTATCTTTGCCTAAGACATCTGTCTGGGCCTGCAGATGAGTGTTCTTTACACAGAGGTCTTCTTTCTCCATGTTCAAAGTTTGACATCTTGCCTGCAACTCTATATTCTTTGCATCAACAGATTGCTTTGCATTTCTGGCTGCATCCCTTTCCAACAGAAGACAATCCTTCTCAGAGATCAGCTTCTCCCTGCTTTGCTTGAGGTCTTCTTGGAGCCTGTTCCTCTCTTCACAGGTCTTCTCATATACCTCTGCTAACTGCTTCCTCTTTGTTTCCTGCTGCTGGACCTCCTGTTTGGACTTCAGGAGTAACTCCTTCATCTCTGTATTTGTCCTGTGAAGCTCCTCAATCTGGGACTGACTAACCGCTTCTGATTGACTGAGGAATTTGTTCTTGACCTCTACTTCTTCAACAGAAACTGTGAGCTTTGCCAATTCTCTGGATAGGGATTCCTTGTCTCCATCCAACTGAGAGTTAATAGTCAAAAGTTTATCCTGCTCTTTTTCAAGCTTGTCCCTAACAGTTAGAAGTTCTTCAACCTTAAATGAGAGTTCCTTGTGAGAAGCCTCTGAGGCAGAGATAGTGGTTTGATTTTCTGAGAGTTGCTTCTCAAGAGTTCTCATCTGAGCTCGAAGATCTGAGCTTTCCTTAGACAGGTGATCTAGAGCGACTACTTGTTTTCCCAGGTCTGTGGACAATAGCTCCACATGCTGCTTGGAGGAGTCGAGTTCAGCAGAAAGAAACTAAGGGAATAAAGTTAAAACAAAAAAGGGGCATATAAAGGGAGTAGTAATAAAATAGCAAATGACCAAAAGCAATAAAAGGCAATTTAAAAGGTTAAGCTGATGCAAGCACAAAGAGTAGCTGGTGAATAAAAGAAACCAAAGCTGTCACCATCCAGAATACTTTGGAATACATTGAAAATAGAGGTACACCAAGAGTGCTGTGTATATACTAGGTTTGGGTATAGAGAAAAAATTACTTTTAATGGTACCGGTTAAAAGTCAACCGATACTACTGGTATCGAAACAGACATTTTATTTCGGTTACATTTTTCAGTACTTGACACTGAATGATACAATACACTGCCGTCAAGAGTCCAGCGTGGCCGTGTCTCCACATGCGCATGATTTCACTCACACACATCTTAGTTAACATCAGATGAAAAACAAGCCTGGGAAAAACAAGTTGAAAGTATGCTGCAGTGTGTAAATAAGTAGTTCTCTCAGCAAGTATGACTGCAATATATAAACTCATCTATGATAACTATGAATGATTGCTTTTAATAATAAGAGCTTTAACTAGACTATCGAGTTTGGCTATTAATCAAGCTAGCTAGAGCAAGTGTATTTAGCTATGTTACTTCAAAGCGTGAACTGCGTCTCACTACGCTACTCGTTAATGAAGTTAGCCTAGTTTAGAGTTTGGATAACTAATAATTATGCTAGAGCGATCAAGAGTAACGTCACGACAAGTTTCACGTGACCTAAGTAGAAATATTCATCATTCACTGTTGTAAAGTGAACATGTCTCGCATTATTTTTCCCCATCTGTCTCATTTTGATAACCATCAGCTGCAGTAAGATCATGGCAGTTCTTTTACACTGGCATCCAAGAGTAAACTAACAATTAAGAAACTACAGAATGTCACAGGGCTGTGTTGAAGGTTATTCATCCCTTCTCAACCGGGGAGTCTCATAAGTTCAGGGATTGTAGGTTTTTATTGCATTGCTTTACAGAAGAAAGTTGCTGTTTGCCTGGTGTGCCTTCCACAGGATCTCCTCTCTACCATTAGTAATTTCAGTTTTTTTCTGTGTTCTATTCTACTATCCAATTTCATTACAAGTAGCATTTTTTTATCTGAATTCTGTAACAGAGATATTTAATGACCATTGATGTATTTTGCAAACAATAAATACAAGTCACAGTATGCAATACATCTGTGTAACTGTATGACAATATCTATACCTAAAATAAAATAAAATGAAAAGCAAGTATCGTTTTAAGTGTCAATATTGTTATGAGGTATCGGTTTAGACCCATACGATACCCAAACCTAGTGTATACAGTCACTGTCAAAATCCTGTAAAATGTTCAGTTGCATGTTGTTTTTCCAGGAAGCTACTATATTCTTCCTGCACCCAACAGTTAAATAGATAACTAAGCCATTGAATGAGGACAGTAAAAGGTGTTGGTTGTGTGTTGTTGAAATCAAATGTGATGGTTGTCCGCTAGGAATTTATATAGCTTTAAAGGTGTTCAAAGTAACCCCTGCATTCAAAGTCACCCCCTATAAATACACCACCACACAGCCACAATGCCAATGCTTAATGCTTAAATTAACATGGTAGAAATATTACAATTATTAGGATTTATTGAAGTTAATAATAATAATAATAATAATAATAATAAGTTGTAACTGTTACATGGTGCAACAATAATTATAATATTCAGTATCGTAAAATTAAATGATATGGACATCTCTACTGGAATATACTTGAAAATAGTGTATGAAGTAAGGATGCAGAAATATGATTCAGATCAGACATTTGGCCAATATATGCTAGATACCCAACTGCTTCAGGCAGTGTGCACCACAATGCAAATTTCCCAAATGTGCCATAAACATGTAATGGTTGATGATTGACTGCCTAAAGACTGGAAACGTGAGCGAGCTCAAGGAGAGAATTCATGTTGTATTCTGAAACTAGTTTATGCTTAAAACAATCACTAGTTAAACTGGTAGTTGACATTTCAAAAAAACCTTTAGAGGTGGCAGTAGAGATGATTAGCCAGTATTAGGCTAAATGAGAATGCAAAACTTTTTATAAATTTTATAATTTCCCACTCCAGAAAATTGTTTTTCAGTAATTAAGGAACATTGTCGGTTAGATACATAACTAGCTTTCACTCAGTGCAGTGGCTATTATTTGTCCAATATGCAGCCACTTTCCCAAATGCCTTTCTCTACCCTGTTGTGGACTTTGAGTGTATTTGAACATATTTAATTATCATTATATTTGACATTGTTAAAACACTTATCTGCTCTATGGAATTCAATTGAGTCACGATTTATATTTTTTAATCTTATAGAAAAGTTATGGTGTTGGAACTTTAACCTGAGGAAAATTTTTGGTTTTAGCTATGACAATTATAGCACATTCTCACTAAAGTGACACATACAGCTGTTAGATGTCAACAAACCAAAAAAGCCAGATCTGGATTGGCATTTCATATCAGCAGATGATAAAAGCTCAGTACCTGGAATCAGCATTAGCAATTAAAAAGTGTTAACAATGCATCCCTAATAGTTAAATCAACATAATAACTAAGCCATTAAAACAAACGTTTGAATGCTGTGATCCTGATAACGATAGGGTGTGTGCTCACCTCCGCCTTTTCCTTGAAAGGCTGCAGCTCATTCACCAGCTTCTCAAGCTCCTGAGCCTTCTCCTTGGAGACAGTTAACTCGTGCTTAGTCTTGTCGACCAGACTCTGCATTTCCTGGATCTGTCTAGCATGGTGCTCTGAGGCCTCAGACAAAGCCTTCTGCTGGGAAGTTTGCAGGTCCTTGATTTGGGCCTCACCTTGCTGCAAACTCCTCTCCTTCAGAAAATTAACCGAGAGATAAAAACGAACATCAATCTTCTGCACTTCGGGTAGGGTGGTAGAATTATATATTCAGTCTGTGTGACAGTGAACACCATCTTAACAAGAAGAAACAGTAAATTGTTTCATAAGACTAATTTCACGACCAACAACATGAAAGCAGTCTCTGGTTCTTCACTTACTAGTTGTGTGATCTTCTCCTGGAGGTTTCTGAGCTGACTTTGATGCTCATCTCCGGCTCTCTTGACATCCTGCTCCTTCTGAGTAGCTTCCAGCTGTAGTTGCTCCTCAGCACATGCTGCACGTTCCTTCTCTTTTGCAAGTTGAGTCTGTAACTCATCAACCTGCCTAGAAAATATAGAATGAGGGGGTTCAATCTCTGACCAAATTAGACAGGCAGCATACAAAAAAATGAGTGCTTCATTAAAGTAGACATATTTACGTTATTTTTTTACTGGTGCTGTAGTGGGCACAGTCGCTGCATTGCAGGACAGTCTCATGTCTTAACAGCCCGTGTTTTGACCCTAACTATGGGTTCTATGACTTTCCCCCGGACCCCCTAGCCTGGAAAAATCGAGTAATGAAAATGACCCAACTCGAGGGGCGGCATCAAGCATGCTTTTGAAAATCTCACTGTACGCAATTGGATAACACTACGACCTATCACCAGTGGGTTTTCGCTAAGCCCCTATGGCGGAGCTAACTGGTAGATAAAACTCTGGCCGTATCAGGTTGGCAAAACAGCAAAAACGTCCTTTTAAAAAAAACAAAAAGCCAAGTCTAACTCGTTCATTGTAGTGGCCAAAGCAGTTTTAAACAACTGGTGTTAATCCATAGCGATCTTACAATGTTTACTAATGACTTCGATGTCGCAGCGCTGTCGTCATCTGTTTAACACGCCTCTGGCACGCCTATATCTGATACACCGATGTGATTGGTGCAGCTCGGCTACAAGGGCATAGTTAATAAATAGAATTACTCGGTGCCAGAGTACGGACCTCCTGCTCGAGGCAGCACAATTTGGCATAGTGCTGCCCGGGATTTGGGAGAGAAATCAGAATACCTATCCTAACACGTCGCTCTTCAGCGACTCCTTCTGTCCAGATCAGGCAGCTGCAAATTCAATCATGAAAGTCGGTGAGCATAATCATCCCGTGCATGATCTGACTAAAGGCTTCTGTGCTGGGTGAACGGTACGAAAACAATCAGCGGCTCGGACGACATTTAATTGGATGAACCATGTGCACATTCCTCGACATCCCACAGATCTGTACAAAGTAGGGTTAGTGAGAATTGGGAAGGAAGGACATTTTTTTGACAAACTAAACAAAAGCTAAAACCTGGGCAATGGAAAGGTCAGTTCTGCTTTGTCACTGGATAGGCCAGTGGTTCCCAACCTTTTCCATGACACTGCAATACAACCTAGACACTTCAGAGAACTAAATGTAAAAATGAAAGAACTGAGCTGGGAACCGTTTAACTCTAGGGCGCCTAAATTCACATTCTTTAGAACCTAGAGGGCTAAATAGTTCTAAATATCACCTAAAACCACTGTAAGTGTTTCATAAAATCAACCCCAATGAAGACCTCTGGAATTCGATCAAGAGGAAGATGGTCACAAGCCATCAAACAAAGACAAGCTGCTTGTATTTTTTGTACCTGGAATGGCATAAAGTCACCCAACATCAATGATAAAAGACTGGTGGAGAGCATGCAAAGATGCATGAAAACAAATTATTATTATTATTATTATTATTATTATTATTAACAATGTTTTTTCTGAACTCTACCTAAGTTAACAGATTATTATTGTGTTTATATATGAACTTATCTTCTTTGCATTATTGGAAGTCTGACAATGTATTTTATAATTTTGGCCATTGTCATTTTCTGCAAATAAATGCTCTGTATAACAATATTTTTATTTAGAATGAGAGAAATGTTGTGACTATTATATGGAAGAAACCATTTATTTTACCCAAACACATACTGTCAAGCATAAAACCAAAGAAACTTCATGTTTGCAGTGGTCTCTTACACATTAAACAAGTGCAACCTTAATTGCGTCACTGTCCAATCGGATCAGAGGCTGAACATGATCTGAGCGTGTGACAGTTTGTCTCCAGGGCATCAGCTTGGGCAATTCGCACTGGAGAGCAAAAAGTATTATGAACAAAGTGCTGCATAAACTGTCTGTAAAAAATTACATCAGATTCTGAAAAATTTTACGGCACACTTCCATAGTCCTCGCGGCAGACAAGTGTGTCACGGCACATGGGTTTAAAACCTCTGGGACAGTCTATGCAAGTCAATTATCTTACACTTACAGGGAAGTACTAGGAGGCTGACACTATAGCCGCTTTCCGACCAAGTAGTTACAGGAATGTAGTTATAGGAACATTCCACTTCTAAACAGTTCTATTAACTACTCTCCCCCAAAACCGGTTTTGCTATTTGCATTCGCACTGGTCAAGTGGTCATTGGAACTGGTAGGAGGGTTAAGGGAGTGACCCAAGCACTGCAACAGTCATTTATAGCGTCATCACTAGACTTTAGCGTAGCGCCACCTACAACAACATTTCACAGTTCAAATGTAAATCATCTTATGTATGCGGATGATCTGGTTGTTTTCAGCTCAAGTAGTGCTGGGTTCCTTCAGCTGTTTGTTTGTTCAGATTACAAGGCTGAAAACGATATCCAATACAAACAAAAAAGGGTGTTGTGTTGATTTGTCCTAACAATGGAGTTCGAACCGCGGCATTTAAAAACTAGGCTGGAGTCATAGACATTGAGTAGCTACTTAACAGAGAGACACAGAAGACGAAGGCTCCAGCATAATATGTATTATAGCCAATGCGACAGACAAAGTGACAGGTGTAATTTATAAGTTGGACCAATCAACATAGACCTAGGAAAAGGGAAAATGGAAAGACCCTGCTCTAAAGTAGGACCTAAAAGAGTTATAGGAACTGCGGGGCGAGGAACTAAATAATCCCGCAATTTCTTCTATCGAAGAAAAAAAAAAGATTATAGGAACGTTATGTTCTAGGAACTGCAAAAATCCCTGTGGTCGTAAAGCGGCTATTGGCTCTAATCTAGGCCTAAAATTTTAAATTACAGTGTTGCTTTTTAGACACGTTTGTTCGCACCATCAATGTTTGCACAAGAGCTGTCAATGTCCACTCTTGATTTAATGCCTCGCGTCACACATTGGTGACTTTCATCTGATAACACAAGAACTACCGTAAGTGCCAGTGCCAGTGCCAGTCAAAGACTATCATGATGCAGATCAATCAGAAGTGAAATCAACCAGAGATAGTCAACAAAGATATGAAGCATGAGATCAGTCAAACTGGTTCCATGGAGGGCCTAATGTACACTGGTATTGTGTCTGCCAGGTAGGGCTGTAACAATGTGTTATGAAACCGAAATCGCGACACTCAGACCCACGAACCTGTGTTGCGGTCTGAGAAGGCAGAATCGCGACACACCCCTTCCAACGCTCAGAGTTATCCTTCCTGTCCTATATGGGGAGGCTGCAGACTTGGAGCCGGCAGATATACGGCCCAGTGAACAGTTTTAGGCCCCTGTTATTCCTAATCCGTCCAGTAGGGGTAAAAGGATATTTTTTGTGTCTTTCAGCAGATTTCCAAACTAATGTATTTCTGATGTAACATTTCAGTACTGTAAATACTGAAGGTATTCTTAATATATTTTAGATGGGCTGAACAGCAAGGTTTCAGAGTGGTTAAGGTTAGGGTAAGGGTTTGGGTAAGGCCCATGGTTAATGTAATGATAGAAAGTGAAAATCGCCTGTCTGTATCACTTTGCAAGTTCTGATATATAGATAGGCTCACATTACAGCCTCCCCCTACTGGAAGCATTAGGAACAAATGGGGCTTAAAACTGCCTGGGGCTTAAAACTGTCTGGGTCGTATATCTGCCCGGCTCCAGGTCTGCAGCCTCCCCCTAATCTTCCTGTCCAGATCTAATGCAACCACATCTTTAAATTACTATTAGTATTATTTGAAGTGAACATTATAAAATACGTAGACTTACACCACAAAACTAGATGAAGATAAATTATTTAATTTTACCTATAAGCATCCTCCAATTACGTGTCATCTGACTACCTTTCCAATCATGTGACGCCTACCTGCAAAAGTTGAGCTAGTTGAAGAACGTGTCCGCAGATCATTAAAAAGACTTAAATAATCTTATTTTTGTTTTCCAGAATTTAAGATCTAAAAATGTCTCAAAGAAATTCGACATTCATGCTATTTTTTTTTTTTTTTTTTCAATTGTATTTTGTCGAAAGAAGACAAAGCTTTCTCTGAGAAACATTTAGTTAGCAACTGCTGGCAGATTATAGTAATAGCAGGTAATTGTGGCAGCTCCATGCGTTTACCTCACAGCAACGCAGCTAATTTATTCGTTAGTTACCTTATAAGCTTAGTCTCTTGGTGAGTATTGTTTATTATATTTTGTGTCCTTGCAGCTTTGTTTACTTTAAACATATTTCTTGTGATCGGTATTAAATCGCTCATCTCTCAGTACATCGAAACAACGACAATAACGACCCACTCATTCAGCAGTTAATCTCCACGTTCTCATTCTGTTTCATTCGCACAGCGCATAGTGTGGAGCCATGTATTACTTTTAAACAATTCTTTCTACCGACTGAACAGCCAGGCTTTGTGGAGTTTATTCTAATTAGTTTGAACTGCTAGTCGCGAGTGTGAAACAGAACCAATTCAATTTACTTTGTAAATGTAAGAGAACTTGATTGAAGAAGGATTTTCGACATGCCCGAATCATTTCCAAAATGGAGTTTAGTTCCGTTTGTCTTTCAACAGTATTTTGTTAAAAAGACAACATAAGTGTTATAGCTTTGGCTGTTCATTTATTTTACTTAGGTATATTGTTAATAATTACCTAGTTAATATTTTACTTTGGTCAGATTATACAGGTTTTTTAAATGTTATTTCCTTCATTTTTTTTTTCTCACCCCCCCAAAAAAAGAATCGAGGTTTGTATCGAACCGTGGGTCAAAAACCGTGATACGAACCAAATCGTGAATTTGGTGTATCGTTACAGCCCTACTGCCAGGTGTTGAAAAAAAAAATTCAATATGAGCATCTTGAATACAGTATAAACAATTTAGAATGGTATAACTTGATGAGTGTTATGCACCTCTGAGGCCTGTTATGTTATCTGAGTGGAGACAAGGGCTTTTCCTCCCTCTCTAGATTCAAGGCCTCTCAATGTCTTTGCAGGTGGCCATAAAGGGATGGACACAGTCAGAAACAATGCTCAGGTAAACCGTGGCATTTAAACAATGCCCAATTGGCACTAAGGGGCCTAAAGTGTGCCAAGAAAACATCCCCCAAACCATTACACCACCACCACCAGCCTGCACAGTGGTAACAAGACATGATGGATCCATGTTCATTTTGTTTGCGCCAAATTCGGACTCTACCATCTGAATGTCTCAACAGAAATCGAGAGTCATCAGACCAGGCAACATTTTTCCAGTCTTCAACTGTCCAATTTTGGTGAGCTCCTGCAAATTGTAGCCTCTATTTCCTATTTTTAGTGGAGATGAGTGGTACCCGGTGGGGTCTTCTGCTGTTGTAGCCCATCTGCCTCAAGGTTGTGCGTGTTGTGGCTACATACCTTGGTTGTAACGAGTGGTTATTTCAGTCAAAGTTGCTCTTCTATCAGCTTGAAGCAGTCGGCCCATTCTCCTCCGACCTCTAGCATCAACAAGGCATTTTTGTCCACAGGACTGCCACATACTGGATGTTTTTCCCTTTTCACACCATTCTTTGTAAAATCTAGAAATGGTTGTGCGTGAAAATCCCAGTAACTAAGCAGATTGTGAAATACTCAGACCGGCCCGTCTGGCACCAACAACCATGCCACGCTCAAAATTGCTTAAATCACTTTTCTTTCCCAGTCTTTTCCCAATGTATTGAAGCTACTGCCATGTTATTGGTTGAGTAGATAATTGCATTAATGAGAAACTGACCGGGTGTTCCTAATAATCCTTTAGGTGAGTGTATATTAGTGTCACATCATTCAGATTGAAAGGACTAGTTACTTACAGGACAGGGCACACAGATCTGATCAAGAAAGGTTTACTGAGTGAATTTGGGAACAACTAGCCAATGCCATCTGGTAAGATTCTAAAAGATGACCTAAGGTTTTAAGGAGACCTGCTGATCCGCTCATATGAGTCAGTCACAGGTCTGAAGAGATAAGGGGCTTCTCAAAGGTGCTACCCCAAGACTTTATAAAAGGCAGCTCATATTGTTATTCTGGGCATTCTACGACGCACGTCTTTGTTACCTTGTCGCTGTGATCCCTCTCCAGGATGATAAGCACTTTGTTAAAGATCCTACAATCAACCCGCTACCTGACTCATTATTTCAACCAAGAAACTTTCCTGCAATTTAATCATCTCGTACACAGAAGGGCGATTCTAACCAATTAGTGACTTAATCAATCAGTCTGGTACAAGGTAAGAGGGAAAACCTGCAGGCACTAGGCCCTCTGTGGAACCGGTTTGAGACCTGTCCACTAGACAATGAA
Source organism: Umbra pygmaea (assembly GCA_016801145.1). Taxonomy (NCBI): domain Eukaryota; kingdom Metazoa; phylum Chordata; class Actinopteri; order Esociformes; family Umbridae; genus Umbra; species Umbra pygmaea. Next base: position 15,819 of record JACXGM010019759.1, read on the forward strand.
ATCCTATGATTGACGCACCAAGATTACCATCTCCTAAAGTCAAACTTCATCCATGTGCAATTTACATAGTTTGTTTTTACATTTTAATGTGTTAGTTTGACATCAAGCTGCAACTGTGAGCAAAGACTCAGACTACTACATTTTACAAATTTACAGTGCATCTGGAAAGTATTCACAGCATTTTACTTTTTCAACATTTTGTTATGTAACACCATTAATCCGAAATGGATTAAATTCATTGTTTCCCTCAAAATTCTACAAACAATAACCAATAATGACAATGTGAGTGTTTGAAAAACAAAAAAGCACATGTACATAAGTTTTTACAGCCTTTGCAATGACACTCAAAATTGAGCTCAGGTGCATCCTGTTTCCACTGATCATCCTTGAGATGTTTCCACAACCTGATTGGAGTCATCCTGTGGTAATTTCAGTTAATTTCACATGATTTGGAAAGGCACACACCTGTTTATATAAGGTCCATAGAGTTAACAGAGCATGTCAGATAGTGCTGGGCGGTATACCGGTTCACACCGAATACCGGTATTTATTTTCGTCATGATATTAATTTTTTATATACCGCCATACCGGTGTATTTGAATAGACAATGTCCGGAAAGCTGCGCCTTTGCGACACTGCTGATTACATTAAATTCCAACCTGGAATGTTGTTTGATTCATATAGCCTACTGTACTATTTGGGTGGCCTTTTATGTCAATCTGGGTGCAATCTACAGTAGCTACTATAGAATTCGACCGGAGGAATGCCCAAGATAGAACGCGAGTGTAGCTTCTGTAGAATATACGGCAGAAGGAATGCCCTCGAACAAGCCGAAATCATGGTAAACATTCTTTTTTGTAAGCAGAAAAAGGCATATAAAAAAGTTTTGTCTCTAAAGTTTAAAACAATTGAATTTCTAGTGGAAAATTGATACTGAAGTTATGCTTTCTTCAGTGAAAGCATACAACCGATAGTTTGTTAGTTACTGTTCGATGGTCTCTATAATAATTTATACGTGTCTATGAAGTGACAGTAGTTTAAATGATTGTCTCTAAAACAGCTACATGTATATTTTACAGTTAAAACGAAGTCTGCTGTGCATATAGCAACTTTTTCATCGTAAGAATAATATAAGCGGCGGGTGAACACCATGCTACAAGTAATAAAATTATGAATAGGCCTATTGTATTCATACCCGGTTTTCGAATAATAAAACACTTTAGAATTCGTAACTGCATTTACTTTGTAAGTCTAAGGATTTGGCTAACTGGTATATTCTGTATGATGTGTCTATGATTATTACTGTCTGCTCGTAAAAGTGTTATACTCTGCGACTTGAGTTAGATGGTATAGTTTCCAAAATATCAACGTTGTATAAAGGGCAATGTCTAAAATGTATATATTCTAAGTCTCTCTGCTGTATATTTTAAATTTGGATCTGATGAGTTAAGAGAGAAACTCTGTGAAAAGAACCTACAATATGTGCCATTCCATAGAATATATAATATATTATAGCGCCCTATGGTTTTCGCGTTGCGGAAAACACGGACGGAATTGCGGAATGTATCAATAAAAACGGAATTTACTTATAACACGGAATCTCGCGGATATTAGTAATATTAACAAGTGTCATTGAGTGTGTCCTAACACAAAAGGCAGCAAACATGGAAGTTAATTTGCGCTCTATATATAGGCTATATCTGCAGTGTTTCTCTACCGAATTTGGCCAGCATGCGCTCCGTCATATAGTTCAAACGTTGTAATCCGCTTGATAACTGACAGCGATTAACAACGGTATTCACTCCATTCTACATTTTCCAATCAAACAACGCTTGTTTTTCTCCAATCACTTATCCAAATGCATATAACTATGATATATAACTAGGGATAGTTTACTATGTTCTTTCGCCTGAAGCAATTCTCTGACGGTCTTGCTAATCAGGCAGCTCGCACTCATGCAGGGAGAGCAAGGTAGAAATAGCGGGACTGCTGCTTAATGTTATGGCTTTGTCCACACGATTGCGCCTGATACAACTTATTAAAATAACGTTTATAAATATTTTTATTTTTATTTATAGTTTGTCGTTGTTCCACTTTTCTTCCATATCTTAGGAAATCTTTGTCTACTCTTATTTTTTATTGTGGGTAGATTCATTTGTAAGAAGAAATAACGTGTTATTAACATGACTAATATTTCGTGAAATAGCCTTCTGCCTGTCTAGAAATAAGTACTTTGATCATATGGAAAGTAAATTTAGCCTTCCTGGCAATGATTGTGCAAACTGTACAGCAAAATTCTCTATATTTTAGGTTCGGGTGCGGGCTTCTGAATGCAACTTTTGTCCAAATCACGGAAATTGGCAAAAATAACGGAAATCATGGAATCTGGAAAAAATAAAA